>PVIH01021274.1:0-30172 GCA_004025045.1 Sigmodon hispidus | reverse complement strand
TTCTTTTTTAAAAAGCCAAGCATGGTGTTACATGTTTGTAATTCCATTGCTAGGGAGGGAGAGAGGGGCAGATCCCTGGGAATGCTGACGAGCCAACCTAGTCTACTTGACCACCAGGCCAGTGGGAAACCCCATCTCAGTAAAAAAGATGGAGGGCCCTATTGTAGGAATTATTTATTTTTAATTGATTATATAAAGGATTAATATTTACTAAAGGAATATATAAACACTCACTGATATAAATTGAACTTAAGGCAGTTTTTGGAGAGTAGAGCTGTTTCACGCAGTGATGATGCCAATCCTGTCCCTGAGAACGCAGAAAAAAACAGGAAGGAAGGCAGCTTGTAACCGGGTTCTCAGTGGGGGCTGGTCATACCTCATTTAGGGTCCTGAGACCCCAAAGCTATGCCTCTAGGTCTTCCTCAATAATGCCTGAATTCCAGTACAGGTCCCTCAAGAACCACACCCAGAGTTGTTCTCTGCCCTTCACGTGTATGCATGTGTGTGTGCCCAAGCCCATACAAACACACACACACACCAGGTGGGGGAGAAAAAGGGAAAGGAAGAAATAAAAACCTACAATCGTAGCACTCTGTTGTGGGGTAAAGGCCCAAGGATCACTCAGCAAGAGTCCAGATTTGAAAGCCTTTATGAAGCCAGCTAGAAAGAAGCAGTTCTCAGAGAGCATCCCCAGCTGCTTTCTGCAGGAAGCTTTTAAAGGCAAAACCACATCCTGGTTGGTAGCTGCAGGGGGAAGTAGAGGGAGAGAGCAGTTTAACAGAAGCAAAAAGCAGCAATTAGCTGGAACATCTTGACCTTAAGTTTCTGGAACAGGGTTGGGTAATTTTTTTAAAGACTTTCCATGGGGGGGCATCTAAGTGTGTGTGGTGGGGTTAGCTCTGAGTCAGACCTAACATGGCTGCAGCAGGAAAAAAATGGAAGAACCTTGGCCCTGTCATATATACTTAGGAGTCTGACATGGGAGGATTATAAATTTGAAACCAGCCTGGGCTATGCAATTCCACTGTTATCTCAAAAGAAAATAAGAGTACAGAGAACTCTGATATACTCTTGGTTCAGACACCAGTGTCAGTTTGTATCAGGGAATAACTGAGGACTCAACTTGGGACAGAGTTGAAGAGGGAGCGGGAGGTGTGATAGTGTCTGAAAGGCTACTTGGAAGATCAGAGGAAGTCCCAGTCAGCATGAGAAGCCAGAGTGGGGCCTAAGGTTGGTTCCTTAGTCACTGTTCTAATGCTGTGAAGAGACGCCATGACTAAGGCAATGCTTATAAAGTAAACCATGTAATTGGGGGCTTGCTTACAGCTTCAGAGGTTTAGTTCATTATCATGGCAGGGAGCATGGTGGCATGCATGGTCCTGGAAAAGTAACTAGGAGGTACATCCTATTCCATAGGTCAAGGGAGAGACTGGGTCTGCCATGGGCTTTTGAAACCTCAAAACCCACCCTCAGTGACACAGTTCCTTCAACAAGGCCACACCTCCTAATTCTTCTAATCCTTCTCAAACAGTGCTGCTCCCCGATGACTAAGCATTGAAATATATGAGCCTATTACAGCCATTCTTATTCAACTCACCACAGAGGGCATGGGAGACTAGGGCACTGCTGGCTGGAAAGAGTCATGATCAGGAAGAAGGGCTAGACATGGGATAGAGAATGTGGACAAGCAGGAAACTGCTCTCACCTCCTGTCTGTATCTTTTGTTGCCTTTAACTATGGCTATTGTAACTGACTTGGCAGAAATAAATATATTAGAGTCACTTTAGCTATCAGACTATTAAAAACAATGGAACCCAATAAATTTCCCTAGGAGTCTCACAATCATAAAAGAAAAGGCTGGGCCAGCCAGAGAGGAGATTTGTCTCCCTGGCAAAGAGATCCTTCCAGAGAGACATTGATGGATCAGTGTTTATTGGTACCATATTATGAGTGGTACTGCTTTAGTATGTATATTCCTAGCTAGATATTTAAGTCCTGGCTCTCCATTTAAGTTTTAATCTCACTTTGAGACCCCTCAAACGAACTTAAGCACCAGATCACTTGGTTCTCTTCACAACATAGCCACATTGAATAAACTTCCCTTTTCTGCTTTTTTTTTAAATTAATTTAACTGTTTTTTAAAAAGATGTATTTATTATGTATACAGTATACAGAAGAGGGTATCAGATGTCATCACAGATGGTTGGGAGCCACCATGTGGTTGCTGGGAATTGAACTCAGAACCTCTGGAAGAACAGTCAGTGCTCTTAACCTCTGAGCCATCTCTTCAGCCCTAATTTAACTGTTTTGATTGGCTTCTTGAGGATGGGTGGCCAAACCTTGCTCCTAAGGGTACAGACTGTGACTCTAATTGGCTTATTAAAGATGGGTGGCCAAGCTTGGTTTCTGGGGGCACAGAGTGTGCTCCCAAGTTCCTTGGCACTACTTCTAGTATCACAGATCTTTTTTTTTTTTAAACTATATGGGGTTCTTTTTATTTTTCTTCTTCTTCTTCTTATTATTATTATTTATGTCATAATTTCTTATTTTTTCCTCATAAATTTCTTTCTTTTTTTTTACTTTATTTATTTATTTATTTGTTTGTTTGCCTTGGTGTTTGCCTGGAACTGGAACTACAGACAGTTGTTAACTGCCATGTGGGTGCTGGGAATCGAACCCGGGTCCTCTGGAAGAGCAGACGGTGCTCTTAACCGCTGAGCCATCACTCCAGCCCCGTATCACAGATCTTTACTAGTGATCTCCATACAGGATGAAGACTCAGAAATATTTCTATATTTAAGCCCCACTTCAGAACAAACCATGACAACTGATTTAAGCAATTTGTTTTATTCTTTTCATGATGTATGTGTATACATGTAACTATGGATGTGTGTATCAATGTGTGCATAGATACATCTGTGTATGTATTCCACATCTACATTATTATTCTCTCTGAGCCTTTGAGTGGAATTAGCAAACATCCCTCTGCTTTGCTTCTTAATACTTCAGTGACTGTTTCCTAAAACAGAGATCATGTCTGCTATAATCATCCAGTTTTGCAAAGTTAACATAGATACAATCTTTAGGACTGTCAGTGTCCCAACCATATCTTTTATGGCATTTTTTTCTTTCAGTATACAATCTAGTCATGTGTCAGGCAGAGTGTTTAATAGCCCCCTGAATCTAGAATAGTTCGTCAGCCTTGCTTTTTTTTATGCCACCAGTGTTTTTGAAGAACACAGTTGCTTCACAGAATGTTCTTCAGTTGGGTTTTTTCTGGTGCTTCCTCCACATTTCATTCAGGTTGTTTGGTCCCGTCCAAAGTATTTCATAAGTGTCCTGTGTCCCCAGAGCACCACACATTGGGTGGGATCTTGTCCAGAGAGCACCACTCCCTTTATTGAATTTATTATCAGGCTTTAAAAAGACTTTTATTTTTCCTTGAGCACAAGACTTGATTCCAACATTACATTTCTTGGTATTCTTTTTTTCCTCAAACCATATGTATACTTTTTGTATTTCTCTTTGCCCCAACTGCTCCTTTTCATTGTAGATCTGCATAAGACTGATGGCTAATAATCATGTGACGTAGTCAATACTAGGCTGTCTTAAAACCTCCTCTGCCAATACCATTAATCTAAAAGTCTTTAATTTAGCCCCAGGCAGTTTTTGAATGGTCTCTAGACCACTCACTGTTCTTCCTCTCTGAACCATCTTGAACTGAGCCCCACATTCCACATCCCCCTCAGTACCACTGTCTTCATGCTCCTACTAGGATGGCCCGTTAAGCCCCACTTCAAATGTTCAACCATATTCTTCCAACTAACAGTATGGTCAAGCCTATCATAGCAATACCCTGGTTCCTGCTATCAACTTCTGTCTATTCTACTTCTATGAAGAAATATTATGGCCAAGGCAACTCTTATAAAAGAAAGCATTTAATTGGACGCTTGCTTATTGTTTCAGAGGTTTAGTCCATTATCTTCATAGTGGAAATTAGGCATAGTGCCGGAGCAGTAGCTAAGAGCACTAAGCCCTGATCTACAGCAGCAGGCAGAGAGAGACAGAGAGACAGAGAGACAGGGAGACTGGACCTGGCATGACTTTTGAACCATCAGAGAACCCCACTCCTATTGACCCACCAGCTTCCAACAAGGATCCATGTACTCCAACCTGGCCACATTTCATTAAGAAACTAGCTGACAAACTGAAAAGAGATTAAGCCCATGGGGACATTCTCATTCAAATCACCACAGGGGGCCATTCTCATTCACACAATCACAGAGATAGAGTCCTGTATAGCCCAAAGTGATCTCAAACTTTTTGATGCAGTGATAAAACAGTGACCAAAAGTGACTTCTAAAAGGAAAAGTGCATTTTGGCTTGCAGTTCTAGATGGATAAGAGTCCATCCTGGTGGGGAGGCATGGCAGCTGGAGCAAGAGACTGAGAAATCACATCCCCAGCTGAAAGCGAGAAGCAGAGTAAGTGAACCAGAAGTGGGGCAAGGCTATGTGATCTTGAAGTCGGCCCAAAGCATTGTACTTTCTCCAACAAGGCCTAACTACTGAAACCTCCCCACACCTGAACCTATGAAGCTTCTTTCTTATCCAAACCACAACATTCCATTCCTGGGCCCACATAGGCTTTCCACATAATAATGCAAAATGTATTTAGTTCAACTTCAAAAGTCCCCATACTTTATCACAGTCTGTAAATAATGTTTAAAGTCCAAACTTTCTTATAGGAATTCAAGGAAATCTCTCTCTCTTTCTCTCATTTTTTGAGACAGAGTTTCTCTGTGTAGCCCTGGCTGTCCTGGAAGTTGCTCTGTAGACCAGAATGGCCTCAAAGTCACAGAGATCCACCTACCTCTGCCTTCTGAGTGCTGGGATTAAAGCCAGGCATGCTCCACCACCTCTCAAGACAATTTCTTAACTGTAGCGAATTACATATTTCCAAAATAAATGTTGAAGAAGATACACTACCATTCTAAAAGAGAGGATGGGTGGAGAGCATCATAAGGAAATATTGGACCAAAGTAAGATTGGAACCCTGTAGGGCAAACACCAAATCCTGTAAAGAGCAAATCCTGTGGTGCCATGTTAAGTAGCAAAGGACTTAGATGTGTCATTCATCCCCCTTTGCTGCCTACAATTCATCTCTTCATTGAGCTGGTTCCATTTCCTTTTTTAAAAAAAATATTTATTTATTACATATGCAGTGTTTTGCCTACATGTATTCCTGCAGGATGGAAGAGGGCAATAGATCTCATTACAGGTGATTGTGAACCACCATGTGGTTGCTGGGAATTGAACCTGGGTCCTCTGGAAGAGCAACCAGTGCTCATAAACTGCTGAGCCATCTCTCTAGCACCCATTTTTTTTTTAAATAGAAAGACAATGTAGAAGAAAATTTGTCCTTGTATAAAAAAAAAACTTTTTTAAGGATTTATTCATTTATACAGTGTTCTGTCTGAAGAAAGTAAACTTAGCTCAAGAAACCCCAAGTTGTATTCTAGTAGCCATAAAGGTTCAATTTCACATTCCTGGCATCTTGCCTAGTTCCAAGAAAAAATTAGTTAAGCACTATCTAAGGACACCTGGATGATCCAACCCTAAGGCAGTAAACCAGTCACCCCACCCAGGTGGGGTTCAGGAATCTTAGGCTGTAAAATGTCCCTAAGCACCAGCCAATCAGCAGCACACTTGCACCCTTGACCTCCAAGTAACCCTGCCTTGTGGTTTTTGCCTATAAAAAGATTGTGTGATCTAGGGTTCCCAGCTCTTCCTTGCTTTGCTACATTGAGTGCGGGTATGGGAAACAAGCTCCCAGCCTGGCTTGTATCGCACTGACAATAAACCTTGCTGTAGCATTTTGGACATCTCTGTCTCCAGTGGTCTCTCTGGGGGTCGAGCTTCAGGCAGAACACTCTCTGCATGCCAGAAGAGGGTATGATATCTCATTACAGATGGTTGTGAGCCACCATGTGGTTGCTGGGAATTGAGCTGTCAACCACTAGATGCTCTAGCATCTCTAGCATCTTAGAATGAATCTCTACTACAACCCAGATTTTATGTTCATAGCTTCATGCAATGGTCTCTCAGAGCCTTCCCTATCCATGGCCTCAGTGACCCTCTGAAAGCACAGAGGAAGGATACATGGCCTCCTCACTCTTGCTTTCTTCATGATTCCAAAGGCAGCACCAAGTTCAGCTGCCAGTTTAGGGTGGACCGTGACCTCTTTGGATCACATTAGCATCACCTTTTTCATTCTGTTGCTTTTCACAAGCTGGAAGTTTGACTGGAAGGGGCATTGCCCTAAAGGCACCCTGTCCCGCTTTCCAGTGCAGAGCTGGAGGCCTCCCGTTAATTGAGCTAATCTTAAAATTAAGAGCCTCCCTTGGGGCTGGAGAGACAGCTCAGCTCAGCGGTTAAGAGCACTGACTGCTTTTCCAGAGGACCAGGGTTCAATTCCCAGCACCCATATGGCAGCTCACAACTGTCTGTAGTTCCAGTTCTAGGCAAATAATTAAATAAAAAAGTTTTTTTTTAAAAAAAAAAAAACCAAAAAAACAAAAGAGCCTCCCTTCCAGCACTTGATTCGGTTTTAACACTAAGATTCCTAGTGTTCTTTTTTTCTCCAAGGTATATGTTTTTTTTTATTTCTTTCTGTCCCGTTTGTTCTTTTTCATTGTAGACCAGCATAAGTGTTATCAATAGCAACCACATCACAGGTTCAGAGTTATGGTGTCTTGAAATTTTCTCCATGATAGAAATGAGCCCATTAGCTTCAGGCAAGTTCTTAATTTAGGGGCAGAAAGCAACTAGAGTATTTGCCAAATTATCACAGGAATGGCCTGCAGCCCAGCTGCTGTTAAAGTACTAATACTGTCTGCTAGGCTCTCACGAGAATATGTGGCAATATATTTGCTGAATCTACCTCTTGCCTTCAGAGACTGAACCTATTTCAGACCTTGAGCTAAGTTAATAATATGCCTTAGATCATTTAAAACTATGTTCTTAACCTGCTGTCCTTCTGTGCACTCGGTCTCTAACTGTAACCTGCCTTTAAGAACAATGTGACCAAGCAACCAGAGTATGTCTTGGATTTCCCACGCAATCAGCTTTTATAGCCTAAGCTAAATGCATAGCTTTCATCTTAAATTATGTACTCTTTTATGCCCCTGACCCAGAATACTATTTCTGTGTGTGCTTCTTGTTGTAGTAGTTGTTTGCTGAAAGCAAATCCACTATAAATTATGGAAGCAATGTATGGATATAGGTTGATTATATCCATGTGGATATAATAACATAGCCTGTTATTCTGGGTCAGGTGTGGTCAGTAAAGTGACTTCTTCCATTGTAAACTGTTAAGGGTTTCTGTACAGCATCCCTTATTCCTTTCTCAGACCATGTTCTCTGTGCTGTTCAGTAAATATGGAGCAAAACTCTTTGTTAAAGACACACACGGCCTTAACAGACACAAAGGCACAGCACATAGACAAATCAGACAGGTAAGGGACAGACAGATACACAACAAACAGGCTACAAACAGTAACCACCAACTACAGACAGACAACAGACAAGGAGAGAAGAAGAAAATTCCCATCTAGGCTCACTCTTAGAGGTTCAAGAAGAAGTTGCTTAAAAAGCTCCTCAATGTGCCATTGACACATTTTGGTACCCCCTCTGGGGTTTCTTTAATACATCAACTAAAGCAAGAATAGCTCTGTAAGTTCTGCTTACAACAGTCAATTGTGTTTATAGTCCAAAGGTTCAGAGTCTTCCACATACAAACCGTCCTGGAGGAAACGGGAGGATTTCCATGCATTTGTGGGTTTTATATCCCACAGAAAGGCATGTTGAGGTTACCTCAGTGTAACCTTTATTTGGGTATAGGGCCACTGTGATATAATTCACTAAGACAAAGTCATTCTGAAGTAGGAGAAAAACCTTATTTTAATGGCAGTTGCTCCTTTAAAGAACTCTGCTTTAAGCTTGTAATATAGAAGCGCTGCTTGGGGGCTGGAGAGATGACTCAGTGGTTAAGAGCACCTCTGCTCTTCCAGAGGACCCGGGTTCGATTCCCAGCAACCACACAACTGTCTATAGTTCCAGTTTCCAGTTTCAGGCAAACATCAAGGCAAATAAATAAAAATAAATTTTAAAAAAAAGTTTTGTTTTTTTTTTTTTTTTAAAAAAAGAAATGCTGCTTGAGTTTTTAGCAAGCTTCCTTGTCTTAACAATCCACGTAAGCAATTCTTTAAAGAAATTGTGTGCAGATGTAGAGTTTTAGAGGTTTTTTTTATGCAAAAGGATGCACAATTTAATTATTTATTTATTATTTGCAGTGTTGTGGCTCAAACCCAGGGTCTTAAATATACTGAGGAAGTACTCTACCACTGAGCCACATTCCCAGTCCCATGTGATGTTTCATTTTAAGAGTAGTTCAGTTGGAGCTGGAGAAATGGCTCAGTGGTTTAGCTCACTTGCTGCTCTTGAAGAGACCCATTTGATTTCCAGCTTCCACGTAGCAGCTGCCAGTTACCTGTATCTTCAGTGTCAAGGGGGAAATCCCAGACCTTCTTCTGGCACTGCACGAATGTGGTGCATAGACTAGGTTAAACCCCCACATACAGAAAATAAAAACAATAAGTCTCAAAAAGAATATTCTAGTTGAAATTGTTTTATTACATACACAACAGCCAGGCTAGTTAGACAATTTTATTTTTTAAGATTTATTTATTATGTACACAGTGTTCTGCTTGCAGGCCAGAAGAGGACACCAAATCTCATTATAGAGGGTTGGGAGCCACCATGTGGTTGCTGGGAATTGAACTCAGGACCTCTGGAAGAACAACCAGTGCTCTTAAACTGCTGAGCTATCTCTCCAGCCATAGTTAGACAATTCTTTTTTTAATATATATATTTTTATTTTATATGAATTGATGTTTTGCCTGCATGTACAACTGTATAAGGGTGTCAGATCTTGGAACTACAGACAGCTGTTAGCTGCCATGTGGATATTGGGAATCAAACTCAGGTCCTCCGGAAGAACAGCCAGTGCTCCTAATGGCTGAGTCATCTCTCCAGCCCTAGTTAGATAATTCTTGACTTGCCTTTTTCCTTATCACTTGATAATGCTGTTCTGCTCTGCCAATGTATAACGTGACCTTTTGTTTAGATTTGTGTGTGTGCTAGGGATGAACCTGGCCTCACCCATGATAAAGAAATCATCTGCATCCCTGTCTGCGGTTTGTCCTTAAACTCTAAATTTGGGTGGGGGGTGGGGGGCATAAATAGACTTGCCATACAGGCCTGACAACTTGAATTAGATCCCAGGCCCTCATGGAGTGGAAGCAGAGCCCCTACCTTCTACCAGAAGTTGTCCCCTCTCATAATAATAATGAAGTGTAAAATAAAGAAAAAGTGTACATTTTTAACAGTTTTACAATGAATTGATAGAGGTCAGTTCCCCAAGTCCCTGAAGGGCCCATTTGAGATGTAATTCTCTTATTTCTGGAAGGTTTTCATCAATTAGTCTTTTTGGAAAGGAGCTCTTCCCTGTTCTGTTTCTCCAGGGACTTTAGTTAAACACGTGATGGTGATTTTGCGTCGTTTCCACACCCTCATTTCTATGTTCCTCCTCTTTAACTTTTCTGCCTCTAGTCTCTTCTCTATTTGCCACTCTAGTCAACATCCATTCTTCAATTTTATTAGAATCTCTTCTTCTGTGAATGGCTGGTAATTTATTCACTTATGAGGTAGTTTGTCCCGACCAGTAGGATGAGAAAATGGGGACCCGCGACCTATAGGGGAGAAATGAAAGGGGCAAGAGACACGCAGAATGACACAGAAGACAGTATTCAAGCTGTCAAATTTTGTTTTTCTCAGGGGGTTTATATAGGAAAGAGGGAAGTGGCAGGGTCATCTGGAAAGGGTTGATATGCAACCTAATCTGTGGAATGTCTTAACTGCAGGTTATTTGCACAGGCATTCCTTTCTGACAGGAAGATAAAACTATTCCTGGCAACCTAGGGCGAGTGACATAATTGCTGGTAAATGGCTAATTTACAGGAGGGGAATAGAGGCCTGTAAACATGGCTAATTTATAAGCTGAAAATGCCTAAGCTAACATGGCTATACTAAAGGCCAATATAGGCTTTGGCTTCTGGCAGTAATGGTTGGGTAATTTCTTTCATGAGTTTAGTCCAATGCTCATGCATTCCTTCTTTCCTGCCTCCTTTTTTGTGTTTATTTTTATTCTTAGCTTTTAATTTCAAATTAAAAAAAATGTTTAAAAGACTAGGCATAGTGGTGCACACATCTAAATGTGGTGCATACATCCCAGCACTCAGGAGGTGGAGGCAGGTGGATCTATATGAGTCTCAGGCCATCCTGCTCTTCATAATGAGTTCCAGGCTAGCCGAGGCCACATAGTGAGGCTCCTTAAAGACAACAAAAACAAAAAAAAGATTTTAAAAATATTTTTTATTTGTGTGTTTGTGTGCCATGAGAGTGTGGATGGTCTTGCAGGCCAGCAGAAGGTATTGGGATTGGTGTTGTAGACCATTGTGAGATGCTATGTAGGTGTTCAAAATTGAACCTGGGTCCTCTAGAAGAACAGCCAATACTCTTAACTGCTGAGCCCTCTCTCCAGCCCCAAGAACTGATTTTTTTAGTTTTAATTTCAAGTCCAAGGTGGACCAATAATTTTGTAAAATATGATAAAATTGATTATTCTGTTGAAATCTTTAAAATGACATAAACCAACCCCCCTCCATTATTGTTGGGGTTTTGAGAGGTTTTCCCTGTGTAACAGCTCTGGGTGTGCTGGAACTCACTTTGTGGACTCAATCTGCCCGCCTTTCTCTTCTGAGTGCTGGAAATAAAAGCATGCACCACTACCTTTCTTATACTTAAAAAAAAATAGCATTGCATGTCAAATAAGTGTAATTAAAAGAAACATAAAAACTTGTAGCTTTGAAAGGTAATAAAGGAAGAGAGAATGACTGGGAGGATTGGGAGGGGGAAGGGAGTTTGAACAAGGGAATACATGAATAAAAGGAGACTTTATTCATAATAAAAAATTAAAAAGAAATGTGATAAATGTTATCAAAAGATAATTGGTGTGGCTGGGGAGATACCATGAGGGTCTGATGTTTGAGCCTCAGATCCCACATAAAGGCAGATGTGGGAGGCAGAGACAGGCATCCTGGTCAGCTAGTGAACCAGCTCAATCACAAGCCAATGAGATACCCTATGTCAAAAAAATCCAAGATGGATGACACCAGAGAAAAGATACCTGGGGTTGATCTCTGCATCTTACACACACACACACACACACACACACACACACACACACACACACACACACATTCACAACTAAACAGGTGTCAAAGCCATTTCACCAGATGCTCTCTTTGAACAAATCTAGTGTACACCAATCAACTTTTTAGAGTGGCAATAAGTTTGTTGATTCTTTTTTTAATATTTATTTTTATTTTATGTGAACTGGTGTTTTGCCTGCATGTATAACTGTGTAAGATCTTGGAATTACAGACAGTTGTTAGCTGCCATGTGGATGTTGGGAATGGAACTCAGATCCTCCAGAAGAACAGTCAGTGCTCTTAAACACTGAGCCATCTCTTTAGCCCCAAGTTTGTTGATTCTTAACAAAGGATTGGATTGATTTTTTTCAATATTCTGTGTTTTATTTCAGTAACTTATTTACTTTTCAGACAGTCTTGCTATATATCCCTGGCTGACCTCAAACTTACAGGGCTACTCTGGCCTCAGCCTCCTGAGTGCTGAGATTACAGGTGTATACCACCATGCCTGGCTGTAACTAGTCTTACAGAGGTATGCTAATAGAAATAAAGGAGGAGATTTTAATGTAATTCATCATGCCTAATGTATTCATTTGAAATACTCATCCAAGATGCAATTTTTCTCATGTCTTCAAATATATATCTAGCAATTTATAATGTTGAAGTTGGTGTTAAAAAAACAAATTGGGTTGTAGCTCATCTCCAGTAAAACATATATTTATAAGTGAGTGAACACATTCACATGTTCTCTCTCTCTCTCTCTCTCTCTCTCTCTCTCTCACACACACACACACACACACACACACACACATGAAGTTGGAGTTAAGCACAGTGTGTTAGCACACACCTATAATCCTAGCATTCAGGAGGTGGTGATGGCATAAGGATATGATACTAGCTTGGCCTGTAAGGTGAGTTTAAGGAAGCCTGTACAGAGACCCTGCCACAAAGGGCATGGTGGTGCACACATTTAATCCCAGAAGCAGAGGCAGAAGAAAGGACCTATGTTGAGTTCAAGGCCAGCCTGATCTACAAAGTGAATATAATCCATGACAGCCAGGATTACATACAGAGACCCTGTCTCAAAACAAAGCAAAAAAGTTAAATATAAATTCTAAATATTTATATATTAGTGGTAATAGTTGGCCAACTGCCATTAACACATTTGCCTTTATGACATGGTTTCACTGTGCATGACTAGGTTATAGATCATTCTGCATGCAACTCACTTTGCACATTTTATAACAACCAAACTTGTTCAACAAGCCTGTTTTGCTTGGTAAGCATAACATATCAAGTTGAGTAAAACTTTCTTTTTTTTTTTTTTTTTAAAACTTTATTTATTTATTCATTTGCCTTGGTGTTTGCCTGGAGCTGGGAACTGGAACTACAGACAGTTGTTAGCTGCCATGTGGGTGCTGGGAATCGAACCCGGGTCCTCTGGAAGTTCAGACAGTGCTCTTAACCACTGAGCCATCTCTCCAGCCCCGAGTAAAACTTTCTTAACATGTGGTGACACATGCCTGCAGTCCTGGCAGTTGGGAGGCTGACACAAGAGGCCAAACAGTTTGAAGAGAGCCTGGGGATATAGCGAGTTTCAGACCACCATGGGCTACATCATGAGACCTGGCTCAAAACCCTTCTTTCCTGTGAGTATGGACCAGACCCAAGCCTTCTCAGCTTCCCACATTAGAGAAGATCAGGGATGTTCAGGGAAGTATGTCCGTAGACAACTTCTCAACACTAACTCCATGGTTTTTTGTTTTTGTTTTTGTTTTTTTGTTTACCAGGTTGTACCAGTCCATTCTGAACAGGTCCCTAGTCTAGAAGTCACCTTCTATCTTCAGGAATGGAGATGTGTCAGTGACAAGAATAGCATCAGTTGAGTATTGCATTTATTAAACTATTTAGTAGTATAATAAAAATCAGAGCCAGATATTGGGGAAAAGCTGGAATATCAGAGAGACAGGGAACAAACCACAGCCAATTCTCACCCAGTAGATTGCTCAGGCTGAACAGGGTAAATCCTGCCTTCACGGGCCATCAGACTGCCCAGTCACTCAGACAGAATGTAAACTTATCTTTCTCCTGTCATATTTCTTTCCCCACCCATCTATTTTACTTCCTTGGTTCAACTCTCCTAGAGCTAGAATTAAAGGTGTGAACTAACACTGCTTGGCTGTTAGGCCTGGAACTCACAGAGACCCAAGTGGATCTCTGTCTCTTGAGTGATGGGATTGAAGGCTGGGTCAGCACTCCCTGATCTTCATGACTTGGCTCTGTCTTCTGATATTCTAGACTATTTTTATGAAATCTATAATATCTCACCACAGTTGACTGTAAAAGGACCATGAAGGAGCTATGGAAAAGAGCTCTAAAGTAGAAATATGACCTTGTTTCTTAATGCAACAAGACTGTCCCTTTCTACTTCCTCACTTTGTCATGCAAGGTTCGTTTCTGATAGCGCCTTTGCTTTCTTAAAACCTCAGTATTTCTGTCCAATTTGTGCCTGTGGCTAACTTGAACACTCACTCTATACAAAGGAGCCAAAAATGCAAACTGGGAAAAAGGCAGCATCTTCAACAAATGGTGCTGGTAAAACTGGATGCCAGAAAGTAGAATATTTCAAATAGATCCATATCTATCATGCTGCACAAAACTCAAGTCCAAGTGGATAAATAATATAAAACCAGATACACAAAACCTGATAGAAGAGAAAGTTGGGAATAGCCTTGAACTTGTTGGCACCGGAGATCACTTCCTGGACAGAACACTGATAGTGCAGACACTAATATCAATAATCAATAGATGGGACACTGGGAAACTGAAGAACTTCTGTGTGGCAAAAGACATCATCATTCAGATAAAGTGGCAGTCAGATTACAGAATGAGAAAAGTTCTCTACTAATTACACATTTGATAGAGGGTTAGTATCTAAAGCATATAAAGAACTATAAACAAATCAAAACAAACACGACATCTGAACATTAAGAAAACAATAACCCAGTTTAAAAATAGGGTACAGACCTAAGCAGAGGAAAAAAAAAATCAAATGGCTGAGAAACTCTTAAAGAAATGTTCAACATCCTTAGTCATCAGGGAAGTGCAGATCAAAATGACTTTGAGATTTCATCTTACACCTGTCAGAATGGCTGAGATCAGTAACACAAGTGACAACTCATGTTGATGAGAACATGGAGTAAAGGGAACACTTCTCCATCACTGGTGGTGGGACTGCAAACTTATACAGCCACTATGGAAATCAGTGTAGTTGTTCCTTTAGAACCTGAGAATCAATGTACTTCAAGATCTAGCTATACCACTCTTGGGGATATGCCAAGATTTTATATCATACTACAAAGATACTTGCTCATTCATGTTCATCGCTGCCCTATTCATAATACCTAGAAACTGGAAACAGCCTAGATGTCCATCAACTGATGAATGGATAAGGAAAGAGTGGTACATTTACATAATGGAATATTATTCATCTATTAAAAATTATGAAATTTGCAGGTAAATAGATGGAACTAGAAAAACTCACCCTGAGTACGGTAACACAGACCACAAAAAGATGAATAAATGTTTCCATTTATATGTGGATATTAGCTTTTAAGCCCTCAAAAGGGATGCGATGCTATAATCCATATAACTACAGAGGTTAGATATAGAATAAGTGCCTGGGGGTGGGTGGGATATCCCAAGGAATGAGAAATAGAATATATAGAGAGATGGGAGAAAGCTGATGGGGAAAAGTCAATGGGAAGGGGGCTGAAAGAGAGGGAATAATGGAGAAACACACTAACATTAAGGGCCATCAAAGATGTCATATGGAAACCTATTAATCTAAATGGTGTCACCAAATAACAAGAGAAACCCCAATAACACATCTTTTACCAAGTGAAACCTCCAGTACAACAAACAGGTTACATCTAGTTGAGTCATTGGCTAAAGGGGTCCCATGGAAATCTCTAAATATAGCAAGCTGTTGCCAAAGCTATTGGTTGCTCTCCACAAATAGGTAGTAAGTCCCTATTGCTGAAGGCAACACTTAAATTTCTCACTGAACACAGAGAAATTCAGCTGGCACCTAACTAGAGGCTTCTCCCCTACTGACTAGTGATCACGTTACTGGAAGGAAATCTGCACTGTACCAGAGGAGAAATCTAATAGCAATCCAGCTACAAACCCTGCCAATATGATATGCTAGGGCAATAGTGGCACAAATGTAGGAGTAGCCAAGTGCTCTCTGATTAGATTTATGGCCCTCTCTACAAGATGGAACCCGTACTTCACATTGATGAGATGGCCAAGAACCTGAGACTACATAGATAGGCCTTGGGCCTAGGAGAAAATTAGGCTATTGTTTTGCTAAAGGGACATAGTAATAAAATGACTCCTAATGACACTCTGCTATACCCATAGATCAATACCTCACTCAGTCACCATCGGAGAAGCTTCCTCTTATAATAGATGGCAACTAACACGGATCCACAACTGGACAATGTACAGAATGTGAGAGATTTAGAACACCCGGTCATAAATGGGATGTCCTCATCATCTTTCTTCCCTTAGGGCTCAGGGACTTATATGGAAGAGGAAGCT
Organism: Sigmodon hispidus; assembly: GCA_004025045.1. Classification (NCBI taxonomy): domain Eukaryota; kingdom Metazoa; phylum Chordata; class Mammalia; order Rodentia; family Cricetidae; genus Sigmodon; species Sigmodon hispidus. Next base: position 14,236 of record PVIH01021274.1, on the reverse strand, counting down.
GAAACATTCCAAGAGCCAAAAGGGATGGATGACTTTAAGGAAACAGTCTCTCCCAGATACAACAGACTGTGGCAGAGCCTGTTGGCAGAACAGACTCAAGCCAAGGTAGAGCCACAGTGCTTGCAAGGGGAAGTGAATAGAAGGTCCGGCTTTTGAGCAAATTTAGTTTTCTCCCATGGAGTTTCACAGGATGTATTAACCACACTTACCGGTAAGCCCCATGTCAGCACAAAAACTCAATGATGTATTTGTAGACTTTTTGTCTCATAGCACTTTTTTTGAGGGGTGGGGGGCTGAGACAGGGTTTCTCTGTATAGCCCTGGCTGTCCTGAGACTAGCTCTATAGTTCAGGCTGGCCTTGAACTCACAGAGATCCATCTGTTGGGATTAAAGGCTACACCATTACTGCTCAGCCTCTCAGAACACTTTGTATGGGCATGTATTGCTTTATTGATTTTTTGATTGTATATTATGGTTTCTTATTTTGTGTTTTTATGGGTTTTGTTTTTTTCTGTCTGTTTATGCCTTGTGTATATTTCTTGTGTGTTTTTAATTGTTTTTTTTTTTAAAGATTTTATTTTATTTATTATGCATACAGTTTTACAGAAGAGGGCGCCAGACCTCATCATAGATGGTTGTGAGCCACCATGTGGTTTTGCTGGGAATTGAACTCAGGTCCTCTGGAAGAACAGTCAGTGCTCTTAACCTCTGAGCCATCTCTCCAGCCCCGTTTTTAATTGTTTTTATTTGCCTGTTTTTTTTTTTTCCAGAGAGAATGAGAGAGCGGAGTTATGGAGGGGGAGGAGGATTTGAGAGGCGGTGGGGAAGGGAAGCCTGTTATCTGAATAGAGTATATGAAAACCATTTCTTCCTTCTTAAAAATATTTATCTATTTATTATATATACAGAAAAACATTTCTTTCAATAGAAAAATGAATCAGTCAATAAATATGTAGTTGCCAGAAAGTAAAATGCTCAAAAAGTGATGGACAGGACACAAGGGCCCTTGAAGGGGCCCCTGATGCTCTATAATCTTAGACAGCTGAATCACAAAATAAATTATGCTAAGAGATTCCAATGAAGAGACTAAAACAGATTTCTTGAGGCCATACTAATATGAACAGCAAAATTAATTAATAAGGGAGAAAGGAAAGTTCTTTTTTATACAATTAAAATTAATATATAGAAAGTGATGGGACAGGCTGGAGAGATGGCTCAGTGGTTAAGAGCACTGACTGCTCTTCCAGAGGACATGAGTTTGATTTCCAGCATCCACATGGCAGCTAACAACTGTCTGTAATTCCAAGATCTGATACCTTTACACAGTTAGACATGTAGGCAAAACACCAATTCACATAAAAATAAAAATAAAAATATTTTTAAAAAGTGATGAGACTAGAAAAACATCATATAAGTGTCAGGCAAAAATCAGTGATGGATGCTGATGCGCCAATGAATGGCTGCAAGTCTGTTTCTTTTTAAAGATTTATTTATTTAGTATGTATACAGTATACAGAAGAGGGCACCAGATGTCATTATAGATGGCTGTGAGTCACCATGTAGTTGCTGGGAATTGAACTCAGGACCTCTGGAAGAACAGTCAGTGCTCCCAACCTCTGAGCCATCTCTCCAGCCCAAAGGTCTGATTTTTAAAAGGGGGTGCTACATAGCACTTTCCCCTGAGCCAGTCACCACCTTCTGAAGACCAGTTATGTCTGCTTGCAAAAGACCTTCGCAGCTGGGGTTGTTGACTGTTCATAGCACCCTTTCCTGAGTAGCAGCCAATCCAAGTTAGTTTTATGCAATTCTTTTTTTTTTAATTTTTATTTTTTTTAGTTTTATGCAATTCTTCCCAATTGCACGGGGCCTTGGGGCTTCTAGGGAGTGCTAGGCTGAGGAAGACTACATGAAGGGGCTCCATGTAAGCAGCTTTGGGGAAGCCTTTTTCATGCTGGGTGAACTACTTTAGAGTTCTGTAAGTACCCACTTTCCTATTTTTTTAACAGTTCATGTGTAAATTTAATATAATTTTTTCTACTATTTTGGTTTTTTTTTTATTGTTTTTTTGTTTTGTTTTGTTTTTTTGTTGTTTTGTTTTGGTGTTTTGAGACAGGGTTTCTCTGTGTAGCCCAGGCTCTCCTGGAACTCATATGCAGGGCAGACTCACAGAGATCTGCCTGCCTCTGTCTCCCAAGTGCATACACTATCTGTTGTGTCCAAAGTTGGACCCACAGAGAGACCACCGAAGCCGGAAATGTCTGGAATGCAAATAGCCAGTTTATTGACAGCGTAATATAAGCGTAATAGGGAGCATACTTCAAGCTTTTGTGACAACAGAGCAAAAAGTAGCTGGTGCCCTTACCAACAGGGTTTTTGTTGTTGTTTTGTTTTTGTTTTAAATAGGCAAAAGCTACAACAAAGTTGGCTGCTTGGGGGCACATTGCTGACGTGCTACTGATTGGCTTGTGCTTAGGGTCCTTCTGCCCCAGAGTATCTTTAGAACACCCCCATGGACCCCAAAGGGACCCTACCTGGTGTGGCTGGTTTTTCCCAGAACTAGTCAAGTGAGAATCTATTCTTTTTATTCTTTTTCTAGACCTGGGCTGATGTATTGGCTGATCTCTCAAAGCTGGCCAGGCATTCTTCTCTCAGAACTGGGGAGGCCCCCTGCTAGGTCTATTCTTTTTTTTTTTAACTTTTTTTTTATTTTATTTGCTTTGGTGTTTGTCTGGAACTGGGAACTGGAACTACAGACAGTTGTGAGCTGCCATGTGGGTGCTGGGAATTGAACCCCAGTCCTCTGGAAGAGCAGTCAGTGCTCTTAACTGATGAGCCATCTCTCCAGCCCCCTAGGTCTATTCTTTTAGGACATGTTCTTTTCCCAGGACTGATCAGGCATGACTATTCTCCCAGACCTGGGCAGCACCCCACCCCTGCCAGAAATGAGAAACTAAACTTTATTTTACCTTTTTATAAAATAGCTGCTAAAATGCAAAATGGGGTTTCCTGAGCTAAGTTTTCTCTCTTCACTACCACTGAGCTCTGTGTTTTGCAAATAAGCCCAAAAGACACATTGATTCTCCAGGGTGAACTTTGGAACTTCATGAGGGGGGTATACTGTTCACATCCTCCTCCCAGCAGGGAGAAAACTCTTGAATTGGGAGATGAATCTAAATATTAGTCTTTTTTCATTCTTAATTTGTATTTGCTTGTGGATATGTGAGCCATTGTACATGTACAATAGTCAGTAAGGATTCCTGGCACACCACGTATGAAAGACACGCCCCTGGGCGTGGCCACGTAAATCCGTGCCCACCCGCTGTTTTAAAAAGGGCCCACCAGTTGGAAGTCTCTTTCTTCTGCTTCTCTGCTCCTGTACTGGCCTGGCAACTCTGCTGAATAAACACTCACGTGGCCGTGTGTTTCCCAAAGGGAAGTTGATACAGTTCTGCTCAGGTCCTCCAAAGTGTAACAGCTCTGCTCAGCTAGGGGAAGCTTTCCCCAGTGACAACGTTACAGCTTTGCTCCCCTCCACCCAGGCTGTCTCTCCGCTCATTCCAGTTATCACCCAAACCTCGTTCAAGAGATTTATTGGGGGAAGGAATCCAGGACAGCAGCTGCCTCTGCCAGGGTGGAGAAGGGCAGCAGCCAACTGAACAGGTACAGGAGGGCTTATACGGGGATTCTTAGGGGAGGAGTTTTTCCAGGGAGAATATTTTCAAGGAGGGAACTGGTCAGATTTTAATTCCCTTGAGCGTGGACAAGCTCTTACTGACCAGATCTTGTGCTCAGAAATTGGTTGGTTTTCTGCAGAGGGATTGGTTGGTTTCATGCCCAGTTGGTCAGGGGCAGATTGGCTCTGGTTCCAGTGCCAGGGTGAGTTTCCTTCACTGGCTCTGGTTTCAGGGTCAGGGTGGGTTTCTTTGGCTGACCCCTTTAACCTACACAAAGGACAACCTATAAGAGTCAGTTCTCTCCTCCCACAGTATAGATCACACGATTGCATGCACTCAGGTGGTCAAGCTTGGTAGCAAACACCTTTACCATTTCTCCATTTAATCATGAGCAAACATCAAACCCAAATTGAAGGCTTTCTATAAAATAACTGGCCTATTCTCAAAAGCAGCCATGTGTCCCAGATTAAAGATAAGGAGACAGCACAACTAACTAGGACATGTGCTCCTGGAATGGACCCTAATCTAGGAGGACATTGGGGGACTGACAAAACTGAAGTAAAGTTTGTGCCTTTGCTCACAAGACATCATCAGTGTCACAGTGGGGTCAGAGTTCCTGGAATTCACTGCTCTTAGAATGTGTATTTATGGGGCTGGAGAGATGGCTCAGAGGTTAAGAGCACTGACTGTTCTTCCAGAGGACCTGAGTTCAATTCCCAGCAAAACCATATGGTGGCTCACAACCATCTATGATGAGGTCTGGTGCCCTCTTCTGTAAAACTGTATGCATAATAAATAAATAAATCTTAAAAAAAAAGAATGTGTATTTATGAAGCAGCCACATGGCTTACAATGTGCTTCCCACCTATTGCCAGTTCCCACAGACCTGGGGTCTAGCCTCCTGCATTACACAGATTAAAAACTCTGATTCTAAGACTCAGGGATTTGCTCTAAATTGGCCAGCTAGGAAGGGAAGCCGCAAATTCCATCTGTCTGTGTGACTGCAATTATTTCATCTCAGTGCTGCTAACAGCCTTCCCTCATTATGGTTCTCAAAAGAAACCATCATGTGTTCAAGCACTCTGTCACAAAAAGGCTGGGGGAAAACCAACCAAAAAATGACAAAAATGCTGTGAGACTATGCTTTTGCATACTGTAAATATTTGTTACCCATATTGGTTTAATGAAAGCTGATTGGTCAAGTCACTAGCCAGGAAGTAGAGGTGGGGCAACCAGACTAGAATAATTCTGGGAAGCAGAAGAGCAGAGCAGTGGATGCCAGCAAGGGACAGAGAAAGTGGAATGAGAATGCTGAACTGAGAAAAAGGTACCAAGTCATGTGGCTAAGCATAAATAGAAATATGGGTTGACTTAAAGAGTTAGTCAGTAATAAGTCTGAACCATAGACCAATCAGCTTATAATTAATATAAGCCTTTATGTGATTATTTGGGACTAAGTGATTGCAGGTTTGTGGGTTTGGACCTTGGTGCAAAGACCTGGCCAGAAACTTAAGACTACACAAAAACTTGCAAAAATCCAAGGTTAGAAGGCATGCTGCCAGGTCATAGCATTTGACAGTGGAAATTGCTGGAGGTTTGTTTTATTTCTTGTTTTTTGACAGAGATACTTGCTTTGTAACACTGATGGATTCAAATTTAGGCAACCTTTCAAGGTCAGCCTCTGCTATAATAGCGTCTTTGAAGCCATCTTGAACCACTTGAGATCCTGTCTCAAAGCAAAAAAGCTCATGAGCTGGCCATGGTGGTGTGGCACTGGCCTGTTATTCCAGCATCCAGGAGGCTAAGGCAGGAGGATCATCCTGGATCACATAATCCAGCATAGATTACATAATGAGACCATGTGTCAGAAAAAGAGTTTATGGTATCGAACCAGTTGGGGTGGGGTGAAAGAAAAAGCCATAGTTAGAGAAAATAAAAATGTGTTCTCTGTTATCCTTTAGGGTTGGGTCAATGATATTTACCATACGTTGAATCTCAAATATTTTCTAAAACTGGACTAGTCCATCAACACATGGATTGGGAAGTGAGACACCATCCACTATGATTCTGCCTGCCTTCCCTGCCTTGCGTCTCACAAATCTCCACACTGTGATTTATGTTCTCGAACAAATTAAGACTTAATTTCAGAGCAAATCATCAGCAACAGGTATAATAATCTTGGCAGAACATTTATTCTAATTAATTGCTTCCTGCATAATGTAGATAGAGGGATGCTGTTGCCATTTACCCTATAAGGATTAGTGCTGTCATGTAATTCATTTTTCTTCCCCTAGAACTTAGTCTCATCAGTTGGAAATTTCAAACACATTGGTTTACTTCATATTTAATCATAACAGTCTAACTTCTACGGCAAAGTTTACGTAAGATATTTGTAAAAGAAAAATGGATTCTGAGAACCTCGCAGTATGAATGATTCCTGTTTCTATCCACAGGTCCTGTCAGGTAACCCGAGGGTCAGCGTGAAACTGTTTGGGGCCAGATAGCTGAATGACTCCCATCCCCATAAACCTGGCCAGGGGAAAGCATGTAGAACACTCATGTGGTTTTAGAACAGTGTTGACTTTCTCTCCATGAAGCTATCAACTTCACTCTCATTTAACCTCAATGAAAGGCAAAAATAAAAATACTCTCTTCACTGACAGGAAATGTAACATATAACTGTCAAAAACATCTGGCAGTAAGTGACAGAAAACAAATACTGCTCCTTTTCAAAGCTGCCAAATCTGCTACAAGTAAACTAAGGAGGGCTTCTGCTTCATAATACAAACATAAAATTAAATTTCAAATACGTGTGTTTTAAAAGACAAAATTGTAACCATAATTCCTCACCTTAGAAAGCCCTTTATGTTCTAACCAATTGCTTGTTCATCTTTTAAACTGCTACAGGAAAATGTAAACTTCTATAATCAAGTGCGAATTTATCATATATGCTACACAAGTTCAATAACAAGAATGGAATTAAAATACCTTTCTTACATTGGTAGGAAGTCTCAGGAGGTAATGAGAATAAGCAAATGTCTGAACCCTTTGTATAATAAAACAGCCAGTTATGGTGAAATAGCAGCCTGCTTGATTAGGTTTTTATAATGTAAGTTTAGAATTGCAATGACACAGACTTTGAATCATTAACTTTATTTGTCACTCTGTGTAGATATTGGTCCATTTCCACATGAACAGTAGCAATCATCCACTGCCATTTAATATTCTACAGAATGAAGCTGTACCACACACAAACCAGAATAACATTACAGGGGGAAAAGTTATGGAAATAAAAACATTTTATATTCATGCTTTAAGATATCCCCCACAGATTTGTTTTTGTAGATCTAATTACAAGCAGCTATACTCCACAAAGCTATTCTCTTCTGAAATCAACATAGTATTTTAAATATTTTTAATTTCTCTACTAAACCACACAGATCATCAAACTTGCAGAAGAGATTAAAAACAGCTAGCCTGCCAATCACACACATTTCCAAAACTAAGCGATTGTATAAGCATATCCAATATTTTGGGGCTATTCATAGTTAAAAACCTCCCCTCTTGTCTTAGAGATATTTACATCAGATTAAGACATCTACAAATAATTCATTGTTAATAACAGCTGATATAAGATTTATCTATCTTGTACAAGGAACTCAAGCATTTGGAAGCTTCTCTAAGAAACCCAGTGCATTCTCCAACATGAATAAGACAACTATTCTAAGTGGTTTACATTTCTTTCAGTGCATATTTCCAAATGTATTAAATGGAATGAAATTACAATTATTAAATGGCTATGTCAACAATATTTGAGCATATTATGGAATTTATATCACAATTCAATTTGTGTCAACACTATAAATCACTCTAAAGAAACCACAGGCACACACAAAATAGAGAACAAAATCTGTTTTCTTTAAAATTAATTTAAGGTATACTGTCTACTTTAAACCACATTAAAAGATATACTTTAACAGAACAACTGATTTCCAAAACTGCTAGCATGAGGAAAACTCAATCCATTCGAATCTTCTGGTTTGTCATCCTATAAATGATGCTATCATATCCAGGATCCATATTCCAAATGTTGTAACAGACAACAATCACAGCCAAGGTCAAGCCGATCATAATCCACAGGACCAAGTTGAAAACCACGGAATACTCTAAATTATATTTATATGCAAGGTTATAGGGACTTTCAGTGATCTACAATGAAGAAAGGAAAAAATATCAAGAAGACAGAACTTTGATATTATAAAAGTTATTCTGATTTTATGTCTATGATTTGCCATGTAACAGATACTTAGGGATTCCTAAGTGGAGTCAGAGCTGCCCTTGGAGGAGGCAGGAGGGGGTTGCCCCCTGGAGAACACACTGGCATGCTGGTACAAGAAGAAAGTCTAACTTTGTGAGAAAATTCAGTGGTAACCAAGGCAACCGAGGCTTTGCAGATCCTGTGGGTCAGTGAGCCTAGACCCTAACAAAAACTTCTCTATTTGTATCAAGAGACATGTACAAGAGTGATTATCTTCAGCAGAATGGACAACTACAGCATGTTCAGACAATAGAGCACACAGCAAGAAATGACTCCGCTCCAGTGACATTTTAAAGAATGATATCAAATGACAGCAAAGAACATCAAAACATGATTGTAGTGTGGTTCCATTTGTACAGAATTCAAACCTGGGTAAGACTAAATGGGTTGGGCATGATAGAGCAGACCTTTAATCTCAGCATTCAGGAGACAGAAGCAGGAGGATATCTATAAGTTCAAGACCAGCCTGGTTTACAATATTGAGTGCCAGGATAGGCAGGACTACACAGAAAGACCCTGCTACAAAAATAAATAAATAAACACACACACACACACACACACACACACACACACACACACACAGTCAAACTATAAAGAAAGGGAGTCACATAAACACTGAGGCTACATTGCCTGGAGGTCTGGTTCCATTCTGAGCACCACTTAAAAACACGGAATGGGGCAAACTCAGGAGAAAAATACCTCGATGTGCAGGAGAGGGCAGAGGAATAAGATGAGGGAACCTGCCAAAAACAATCACTCTCTCAAATGATATAGAATTAATATTTACCTTTTAATTATATGAAAGGTCACCTACTTAAGAATGTAGGTATGATTTACTTAAAGTGAAAAACATAGGATGTTTCAACTGTATTTTCCATGTTGAAGCAGTATGCATAACAGGCTTTGGGGGATGTCTATGCTGTGTGAAAAGCTGAATTTATCCTGGGAAAGACATCATTTGGGTCTTGTCATTCACTCTGGCTAGAAAATTGCAAAAGTAGGCAGGAAATGAAGCTAGAACTAGGGAAGCTATGGAGCATCTGGATTTGAATCTATGCTTTAATAAAACACCATTGACCAATTTCAGGCAGGAAGTAAGTGACAAGATCAGCTTTGCCTTATAAATAAAGGTGACTTAGCCTGCTGTGGTGGTGATGCATGCTTTTAATTCCAGCTTTTAGGAGATAGAGGCAGGTGGATCTCTTTGAGTTCCAGAACACCACCCCCCATCTATATTAGGGAGCTCCAGCACAGCCAGGGCTACAGAGAGACCCTGATTCAAAGCAAAACCAAAGGCAACTGGTGGCAGTGCAGAGAATGATGTGGGAAGGGCCAGTGAAAGCAGAGACAAGGTGGGAGACACGAGGGTAGGGTCTCTGGTACTTTCCAAAGCTCCCGCCCCTGGCACACTGCGGATACTCAGCACACAGGTCTTTGAGCTGCTGCTGCTGCTGCTTTTATTTTTCTTTTCCTGTGCTAAGGAACAAATCTAGAGCCTGTGTATACTTGGCAAGTGTTCCATACAACCAAAGTCTTTTCTTGTTGTTTATGCAGATACTGGCCTGGATTTTACAATCAACCTGCCTCTGCCTCCAGAATCCTGGGATCATACTTGTGTGCCCTCATGTCTGGCTTAGTTCTTTAAACTCTTCCCGATGCCTAAAGTAACAGAAGACTGATTTCAATGGAAGAAAGGAGAAAATAGGCTCATAGATAGATGCATTTGCCTATAGGGAGCTCAGAGTTAACAAAAAAGATTTTACACCATCAAGCACCTCTTTCTTGGATTTATGCATATTTACTAAATCAGTTCCTTTTCACATCCATTTTGAGTACATATGTATTGCACAGAATTCAATCCTCACTACAACCTAATCTGAAACCATCCCACACTCAGAAGAAATCTTACACGGGGCCTCTTGTGCTCTGTGAAGTAGGAGATCCCAATATACAGTTAAGGGTACTGTGAATGCAAGAGAGTGATGTGCACTGATGGCAGGTACCCAATCAAACTGAAATGTATATTCTTTTTTTAAAAAAAAATATTTATTTTTATTTTTGTGAATTGGTGTTTAGTCTGCATGTATACTGTGTAAGGGTGTCAGATCTTGGAATTACAGACAGTTGTTAGCTGCCATGTGGATGCTGGGATTTGAACTCAGTCCTCTGGAAGAACAGTTAGTGCTCTTAACTGCTGAGCCATCTCTCCAGCCCTGAAATGGATATTCTAAGGAATGTTTCATATGCAAAATACATGCACTCTTGTCAATCAGTTCTAAGTGTTATTTTATGGGTTATACCCATATTATTTGATGCTCTTGGTGTTTAATTTTGATGTTTGTTGCTTTAGCTATACTCAACTCCATGGTCAATTAGCCCTGCCTATGTCTTATGCATTTGATTTTGTGTTTGGGGGACTAGCTGTCGGGGGGTCCCCTCTGCACTGTGCACTGAGGGCATGATCTAGCAAGCAGAGGTTTTACATTTACTTCTCCTGGGAGTGGGTTTTCTCTTAACTTCTTGTTCAGAGGCTCCCTAGGCAATATAAATTGAAGTTCCAAATCCATACAAAGAGCCCTGGGGTTAACAATGCCCTAGGAAATAATCGTACTCCCAGCACATACATGGACCACTGAGTGTCTTTCTGTTTCTTTTTGTTGGCAAGAAAGCTATCAGTACTCCCATTCATTGAGGGAGCAGCCCTTTCTTGTTCCCTAGTTTTTATAAGGACGTACGTGCTAGTCCCAGTCTCACAGACAGCCTTCTAACTCCAGCTTCCTCTTTACTTTGTGAGAATCCCTTATGTATTTGAGAGATGAGCTATGCTTTTCAAACCGTTGATCTTGCACTTCTAGAAGTTTTATAGTGGAAACTGGAGAAGGAGGAGGGAAGGAGTCCAGGCCTTATAAAGCTGTTTAGACTTTTTTTTAAAACACAGTTGTGCTATGTAGCCTAACCTGATGTTGAGCTCACACCAATCCTCCTGCCTCAGCTTTCTGCCATCATATCTGACTCTGAAATACAGTCTTAAACAGATACCCTTCCGGTTCAGTTCAATGTGGAAGGCAACAGTCTCCAGTCAGGCATCTCTAGACTGTCTGAAATCGGTACTGGCTATATATAGCCTTTTTATTCCAACTCACACACTAATCCATAAGACTGAGCATGGAGGACCCTGTAAATGGGTCCAAAGGGGAAGGTAGACAAATGGCTGGGTATCTGATGGCAGCAAGTGTTAAGACTAAGCATATGTAATTGTAGTGGGATTATGCTGGTAATGTTGTAAATATTTGTCCCACCTATGGGTTTAATAAAAAGCTGATTGGCCAAAGGCAAACAGGAAGTGTGGGTGGGGCTACAAGGCTAAGAAAACTCAGGAACATCTCAGAGCAGACACAGACATCAGATACAGATGCCGGAGTCACTGGAGCTGACCAGGAGAAGCAGAGGAAATGCTGCTATGAGAAAAGGTACTGAGCCATGTGGCTGAAAAAGATGGATTGCGTTCAGATGAAGGAGTTAGCAAATTATATATGCCTGGGCCCTAGGTCAATCAGCATACACACACAAAATTAGTATAAGCCTGTGTGTGATTATTTGAGGCTAAGCAGGGCCGAGAGTGGAACTACACCTTTGGTCCAGGTCCAGAAAGTCCAGGCCAGAACCATTTACAACAAATAGCTGCCCAACGTGGGTGATATATACCCAGATAAAGATTGAGAAAAATTAAAAAAGGGTTCTAGATCACAGAATTAGAGCCAAAAACAGTTTCTGAGTTGTGTGTCTCACATGCACCGTGTGTCTCACATGCACCGTGGTACAGAGACACCCTGGTGAGGCGTGCAAACAGCTTAAACCAAGGCTGGATCCCAAAGTCTCACAAAAGACTCTAAAAGAAACAAGCTGCATATGGTGAATTTAAGGTTTCTGTTCTCACAGGCAAAAAGTGAACAGAGCCAAAGATTGATTCTTAGTAGTGGCAATGTTTTCTTGGATAAGCCCTGTTTTCTGGAGACAAGCAGAGGCAGGGCTTTTTGAAAGAGAGGCTTCCTGATTCAGCCTTAGAGGCAAAACACTTGGGAGTCTTTTAAGAAGAGGCTTTGCTGCCAAATACTTAAGTTAATGAGCAGCAGACGGCAGTGCTCTACTTGGTGATTATATGAGCCCTAAAATTCCCCAGAGTGGAAATTGTGTCTGATAATTAGCTAAAAAGCTAAACTTCAGCTAAACTAGGAGCTTGGAGGAGCCAGGCAGCCACCCTAGTGCAGCCTTTAATCCTTAGCCACACCTTGACAGATTAAAGGTATGGACAGAAACAAAGAAATAGAGGAAACTGGGTGTAGAAACAGAAAGAAATAGAGACAGTTGGGTGGGTCAGCCACCCTAGCCAAGCAAAAGGAATGGTCAGAAACAGAAAAGATAAGAGATATATAGTAGAGACAGATTTTTAAAAAAGCTGTAAATGGTTTAGGGTATAATTAAAATGTACATAGGCTTAAGGGAGAAAATTAAAAAAAGGAAAAAGGATAGAGAAAGTCCTTAAAGAAAAGAGAAATAAACTAAAAGGAAATAGTAATAAACCACATAAAAATGGAAATTACAGACTGAGTACTGTATGTTATTGTCTTGTCTTTAAGTTTTTTGACTATAAATGAAGTAGTTAAGGCTGCTAAAAGACATTTGATTACAAATCTACTGAATAGGAAACTTAAGTTTTTACTAAAACTCTGGTTAGTAACTACTCATCCATGTCACCAATAGCTAATATAGAACTTCATCCTTTGTTTTACTGTAGAGAGCTTATTGAGATGTGACCTCATATAGCCCAGATTGACCTCAAACTCATTATGTAGTCAAGGATGACCTTGAACTCCTTTAGTCTCTTGTCTTTACCTCCTAAGTACTAGGATTATAGACCTGCACCACCATACTCAGCTTTAAAACTTCTCATTTTATAATTACATTTTATTTATTATATGTGCGTATGTTTGTGAATGTGTGGGAGGTCAGAGGATACTTCCGAGAGTGCCCTTGTCTCCTTCTATCATGTGGGTCTGACCCTCGAACCCACTGAGCAATCTTGTAGCCCAGAGTTTTTTTTCTTTGTTTGTTTTTCTTTGTGTGGCCTGGCTGTCCTCTGACTCACAGAGTCCCACCTGCCTCTGCCTCAGCCGCTGGCAGAGGCTTTTATTAGTCAAAGTAAGTTTTACAGTTTTAAAACAGGATCTAAAAACATACTCACCTCTTGTTTTACCTCAAGGATGGTTCTTGACTTCCTCACAAAGGATGTGTCAAATGATTTCACAGTTACTAACTCTACCACTGCGTTCCCACCATAGAGACTGTACATGTCATCTGCAAACTGAAAGTCACTTATTAACATTATGATGAATGGCAAAATACATACATTTTGTTTACATTTGTATTTCTGGTTAAGAAACATTTTATGAAACTGTTCCTTGGTACATACAGGGGACTGGTTCTAGAACTTCTACAGATTATAAATTCTATACATGAAGTGTATAGAATAATTCTTACATGAAGTGGCACAGTATTTTCATAGAACTTATATGGAACATCCTGTATACCCTAAATCATCTCTAGAATTTATATACACTACTTAGCATTATTGAAATGCTATGTGGATAGCTGTTATACTATATTGATTAGAGACTAATGACAAAAATTATGGAGATAAATCTTATATACAAGGTATTATTTCAAATAATATACATTGTGGAATGGAAAAATTAGTTAACATACACTATCTCACATCCCAATCAATTTTGTGGCTGGTCAAATATTTATTTGTTAAAATTTTTTGTAGCTTTACAAAATGAGAATTTCAGATTGGGATGATGAAAACATTCTAGAGATGGACAGTGGTGATGGCTTGGCAGTCTATGAATGTACTTAACATCACTGAGGTAGATTTAAGAGTGCTTAGACCATGGGACTGTCTGCTGCCTGCCCAGGGAGGGGATGGGGATTTGTGGAGAAGAAAGAATGACCTGACGTGGCAGGAGGGGAAAGGGACCTTGAATAAGGATATACAAGGATAGAAAGTGTGACTTCTTTGTTCATAATAATAATAAAAAATATGCTTAAGAAAAAAGAAGAGTGCTTAAAATGCTGTGCTTCAGGTATATATGTCAGAATCCACAAACACACAACACTGCCACTGCTAGCATTGGAAAGAGCTTCCCAACACACACACACACACACACACACACACACACACACA
>PVIH01021273.1:0-30172 GCA_004025045.1 Sigmodon hispidus | reverse complement strand
CTCAGTGGTAGAGCCCCTGCCTAGAATCCCCCAGTGAGGGGCTGGGGTGTGGCTCAATGGTAGAGCCCCTGCCTAGAATCCTCCAGTGAGGGGCTGGGATGTGGCTCAGTGGTAGAGCCCTGCCTAGAATCCCCCAGTGAGGGGCTGGGGTGTGGCTCAATGGTAGAGCCCCTGCCTAGAATCCTCCAGTGAGGGGCTGGGGTGTGGCTCAGTGGTAGAGCCCCTACCTAGAATCCTCCAGTGAGGGGCTGGGGTGTGGCTCAGTGGTAGAGTGCCTGACTTTCATGTCAGAGGCTTTGAGTTCATTCCACCCCACTCTAAAATGAATGCATGGACTCTATTGTTGGAGCTGGAATTCCATGTAGCTACTCAGAGACTTCTTGCCGTCAAGTACAAAACATATGAAACTGAGCAGAATCTATAGCTCAAGCCTAAGGATGGAGTGCACAGGAGTGTTTGGATAAGGCAGTCGTATAATTGATGGCGACTGCAGACACGGGAAACAGCCTAGCCGCCTCTGATTCCTGCCCCCCTGTGGTTGCTTCCTTGCCACTCCTGATACTCTACAGACCTCTAGGCTTGGGAGCAGTAACCACAGAAACGAAGCCTGGGTACCCCTGGGTACCCTCCCGGAGCAGCGCTCCCCATCTCTATCTCTCTCTGTCTTTTTCTTCCTAACAGGGCCTTCTGCCCCTCCTGCCAACACCTCCCAAGCGCTGAGATGACTGGCTTGCATGTCCAAGCCATGGTTTAGGCTAGGGAAGGAACCCAGCGCTCACTAGGTGAGCACCCCACCCAGGGAGCCAGCCCCCGCCTCTCACTGGACCCTCCCCCAGCCCCTCCCCCAACCCCCCCCTCCAAGCTCCCTTTCAGTTTTCATACTTTTTTAAAATTTAGGTTCGGCGTATGACAAACCTTTCTTCTGTTATGAGTCTTTGCCTTGCATGCCTGTGCACCACGTGCATGTCTGGTGCCTGAAGAAGCCCGAAGAGGCAGTCAGATCCCCTGAGATTGGAGTTACAGATGCTTGTGAGACACTGCCCGTGTGGGAAGCAAACCTGAGTCCTCCACAGCGCTGTGCTGGAGCGTTAGCCAGTGTGTGCTCTCCCAGACCGTTCATTTGTGCATGTGGAGATCGGAAACCAACTCCATAGAGTCGGCTCTCTTCCCATCTCTGTGTGGGTCCTGGGGACCAAATCAGGTCACCACCCTGTGCCGCAAGGATCTTTACCCATCGAGTCAGCTCGCTGGCTCTCACATTTAAATGAATTAAAGTGAAACGATTCCAGCCAGGTTCAGTGGCACATATCTTTAGTCCCAGTAAAGGGATCTCTCTGAGTTCAAAGTCAGCCTGACCTGCATGGTGAATTCCAGGCCTGCCAGGGAGGGTATCCATTGATAGTCTCCAGTCCCAGCAACCCCATTGTTATGTCAATCAAGCCCTACAAGGCTGGTGGCCACCATGTTGGCAGGACGAATACCCTACATTTCCATCCTCATGGAATGTTCTACAAGTCTTGGGGCAGGGATTGTGGAGGGGATGGGAGTGGGGATGTGGGCCTGTTCCTCGCAGTGACCACTTTCCCCTGAGAAGACAGAGATAAATTGTTATGGAAAACCATTGTCTTCCCACTAATGGAGTGGGGCAAGAACCCAGGAGAGAAAGAGATTAACCAGCTGGAGTGGAGATGGCCGCTTGCCCAGTAATGAGTGTTTACTGAGCCGGCACCTGCCTGTCCCAACCCTACAGCCCCTGTTCTCCAGACCGCAGAGGCATTAACACTTTGAGCTCAGGGCCCCAGCCCCAGCCATCTCTGGGACAATGAAGCACATGCTCCTGTTGAGATATGAAGCTGCCCACTCCACTCCAGTGCCAGTGTCATCCTGGCATTAGTGAGCTGGGTACAGGGTCCCATGTTTTCTGCCTGCTCTTTCTGTCCAGCCCACAGCTATACCTGCTGCTGGCTTCCTTCTCTGTTCCAAACGCTTCAAGACTCTGCCTCCCCGTTCCAGCCTCCAGATCTTCCCTCTGGCTCTGCTTCCATTCAAGTCTTTCCATGCCCAGAACTGATCCTGCCGCCTGGATACAGCCTCCTATGGCTCCCCAGCACCCAGCACTACCCTGGGTCTTCCTCCTAGCATTGGAAATATGGGGCCCGTTTCTAAATAAGCAGTTTCCTTTGCCACACTCTCCCTCTTCCCCCCAGTCATCTGCACCTTTTCCCCTTCTAAGAAGCCCCGCCGAGATTCTCCTGAGCCTCTGTACTGAGTCGTGGGTCACACACTGTCCTCTCTCTGTTGTTAGCTTCTAACACCCGCCAGTCTTCCATAGGAAAGTGTGGCCTCCAGAAGATCTCACTGTGTAGCCCTGGCTGTCCTGGAACTCTCTAAACCAGGCTGATCCTGAACTCACAGAGATCCTCGCCTCTGTCTCCCGAGTGCTGGGATCAAAGGTGTGCACCACCATATCGTGGACAGGGCCTGTCACAAAGTAGGTATTCAGTTACATGTGGCCGAAATGTTAGTGACAATATAGAAAAACAACTACAAAGCATGTCTGTGACAGCAACTCATATTCTTTTAATCACTATGCTAACATTAAAAAATATATAAACTGGACTTGCTTCTCAGTCCTCTCATCCCAGCAATTGTGTGTCTGGGGCAGGAGGATTGCTATAAGTTTGAGGATTAGGGCTGGAGAGGTGGCTCAGAGGTTAAGAGCACTGACTGTTCTTCCAGAGATCCTGAGTTCAATTCCCAGCATCCACATGGTGGTTCACAACCATCTATAATGACATCTGGTGCCCTCTTCTGTATACTGTATACATAATAAATAAATAAATCTTTTAAAAAGTTTTAAAATTTTTAATTGTGTTTATTTTATGGCCTGTGATAGATGGCTCAGCGGGTATTTTAAACCTCAAACTTTTTTTTTAAGATTTATTTATTTATTATGTATACAGTATACAGAAGAGGGTACCAAATGTCATCATAGATAGTTGTGAGCCATCATGTGGTTGCTGGGAATTGAACTCATGACCTCTAGACAAACAGCCAGTGCTCTTAACCTCTGAGCCATCTCTCCAGCCCCAACATTTTTTATAAGCTGGGCATACTGCTCACACTCCTAGCACTTGGGTGGCTGAGGCATGGGATTATTGCAAGATATACTGGGCATGTACTAAGGTGATGAACTCTGAAAGCCAGAAACCAAAGCACACTCAAACATTTGAGGGATGGAGTGTAGCTCAGTTGGCAGCTTGTTTGTCTGGCATGCAGGGGGCTTTGGGATTCATCCCCCAGAACCATATGAACAGAGCATGGTAATACACACCTGTCACCCCAGAACTCAGGAAGCAGAAACAGAAGAATCAAGAATTAAGGTCATCTTGCATTATATGGGAGCTTGTCTAAAAATAAGTGAAAATTTGAGGAGCTAGAGAGATGGCTCAGTAGTTAAAAATACCCTTGCAGAAGACCTGGGTTCAGTTTCCAGCCCCTACATGGTAGCTCACAACCATCTGTAACCACAGTCCCAAGAGATCTGATGCCCTCATCTGGCCCCAGTAGACACCTGGCATAAACATGATGCATAGACATACATGCAGGAAATACACCCACACACATGAAATAAAAATACATAAATCTCTTATAAAGCAATGAAATTCAGAAGCTCTAGGCCCAGCTACCTTTTCCCATAATCTGGCACCTTCAAGCCCATTAAAAGCCATCATCTCCCACATTTGTTATTTCTCAGCTCAAGACTGTCATTATTCCATGAACATGTCATTAACCCCTTGTTACCAAGCGATATCCCGCAGACCCGAGATTCCCACAGCCCAAAGTGCTTGTTAAATGTGTGCTGAGGAAAAAGCAGGTAACTATTTGCACCAAATGAGCCATGTATGAAAAACTATAGCTGCAGAGGAGAGGGTGGATAGCCAGTTCTGTTAGCAAGAAACTGAGCTGACATCACCAGCACCCGAAGCTGGGCTCAGCAGCCTTCTGGTGACGCAGCAGCACTCGAAGCTTTTACAAAGTTTGAAAATGTTTTACACTTATTTATTTTTTGGGTGGGGCCTTATGTCACTCCTCCCATGAGGAAGTCAGAGGGCAGCTTCAGGGAATCTGTTCATCTGGTCTGTCCCTCCACCATTGATTCTGGGGGATCAAGCCCAGGTCACCTTTACTGGCAAACTTCTTTACCCTCTGTGCCATCTCAGTGAGGAAGCAACATCATTTCTGCGGTTGGCAAGAATGCTGGGAGGGATCGTGTGCAGTCTCAAGTGAGTGGACACTGCTGCTCCATATGAAGTGTAGGCTGACCTTGGACTTGGAGTTACCCTCTTGTGTCAGCCTAGAAAGGGTTGAGATTCCAAAACCAACTTTATTTTTCCTTTGAGACAGGCTCTCACTGTATAGCTCAGGCTTGTCTGAAACTCACTGTGTTGCCCAGATTGGCCTCACAGCAATCCTCTGCCTCAGTTTATAGTTCCTAAATAAAATCAACGTTTTAGGAGTAGAAACCCCCTTAAGAACCCTCACCTGGGTGCACCACCTGAGATCTGATTCCAGGCACTCAGAGACTACTGTTCACTTTGAGATTCTCCAGCATCTTGATTTTCAGTTAGAAGGTCACAGTTGGCCTAGCATTGGCAGCAAATAAATATTCTGGAGGAAGAGACAGGAAGATCTCTGAGTTCAAGGCCACCCTGGTCTACAGAGCAAGTTCCAGACAGTCAGGACTACACAAAGAAACCTATCTCAAAGAAGAAAGAGAAGGGGGAGAGGGAGAGAGGAGGGAGAGGAGGGGGAGGAGGGGGAGAGAGAGGAGGAGGGGGTTACAGATGAGAATTTCTGAAGGTGCTTACACATGCCCACACAATTAAATGACTAACACGCATGAGGAACATGAAGAATAAGAGAAATCCAGGAGGAGCAAGGGCTGCATCCCTAGAGCTGGTGGCTGGGATGGGATTTTGGTACAGGTGACACAAGAGTCCAGCCCTGAGGAGATGCAGCCCAATGCTTTCCTGGGAATAATGACATCGGTCACTGGGCTGAGTTCAGGCTGGTCCCTGCCCTCAGTTACTCCATATTGTGGGAAACAGGCTTTTCTCACATGTCTGGAAGACTCCATCACAAGTAACTTTTAGCTGTGTTCAGAGGATGGAGAGTAGACATCTGATGGGTACCATCTGTCCATGACCACTGACTGACACATAGACAGAGACATAAATAAAGTCATATCAGATAAACCAGGACCAAGAACTTATCAGACAGGAAAGAGTCTGACTTCCTCATTTGGACCCCATAAAGAAGCCTGCTACTACGATAATCCAGCCTCACAGTCCCTCAAAGATTACCAGTGCCCCCAGTCAACAGAAAGTAGCCCAGAAAGCTATTCCCACATTCCCAAAAAATAGATTATGGATGTTTATCTTTGCTTAGAGGGTTTGGTCATAGTCAATCTCTTTCTAAAGAATTAAAGAAGCTATAGATATGATAAAATTAAAAGGTAAGTTATCGAAACTACTTTTAAAAGGCAACTACCTATTTTAAATACATTGATATAGATTTTGGTTTACTGATACAAATTTAAGGTTAATTTTGTTATACTATATGTATATTTATACTCTTATTTAAAATGTTTATGTAGCTCATTTAAAATTATAATGTATAATTAAGAAATACAGATTAATAGTCATCTTATAATAATCAAACTTGTAGTCATGTTAGGATTTTTTGATATCCAAAGATATATTCAAATTAGATAATCTTCAAACACTTCAAAGACCTACAGAATACAGTATTTAAAATGTTTTAAGAACTTAGACTTTTCTGAACAGTGAGATATGTCTGCTCCTGGCAGAACCAATCTACTTCAAGAGAATGATGGGCATCAAAGAAACTCCATATGGAGTTTACTTTCTTTATGGCAAAAGTTAACCACTGGGCAAGAAACTGTTCTTGCTTCTACTGCCTGACAGTATGCTGTATAAACTAAACACACAGGACCCATAGAAAAGTGGCCTCTGGAACTTTGCCAGAACAAGCTGAGATGGTCCTCTCAGAGAAAACTGCCAGACATTCTGCAGGACACAAGGAGAGAAGACTGGTGAACTATGTCAGAATGGGCAGAGCAGTCCTTCAGATCTCCTGCTTCACTGAAAGGTCTGCCAGAGACCTTAGGCCTGCAGGCTGAAGATGGATGCCCCAACATTAGAAAGGAACTTTGGGTGACTGTCCAGGTATCCAAATGTCTTTGTCATTTCTAGAAACTGAAAGTTACTTGCAAAGCACTTCCTGTTTACTCAGGTAATATTATATCCTTCTGTGGTCTTTGATGGAGTTGAAGACTACCTAGTTACAATTAAAATTTGCCTTAGTTATGATAAAAGGTAAATTACATATAAAACTTTAGACTCACAAAAATAAAATAGATGGTAGGATATTATTTAAATTTTGCTAAACACAAATAGACTAGACAATGTAATTCTTGCTTGATAGCTCTTTGCTGCATGTAATTTTACTATGTTAAAATTGAAACCTTTCTTTTTGATTAGACAGAAAAAGGGAAGTGATGTGGGATGTCTTTCTGTACGCTGCCAATATGTTTTATTACCATTGGCTAATAAAGAAACTGTTTTGGCCTATGGCAAGGCAGCTTAGAAGCAGGCAGAAAATCCAAGCAGAAATCAAGGTGAAGAGTAGAGTCAGGGAGAAGCTGCGGGCTGCCACCTAAAAAGCAAGATGAAATGGAATACAGATAAAGCCACAGACCACATGGCAATACACAGATGAATAGAAATGGGTTAAGTTATAAGAGCTGTTAATAATGTGTCTGAGCCATAGGCCAAACAGTTTGTAATTAATAGAAGCCTCTGAATAATTATTTTATAGGGGGCTGTGGGACCACAGGTGGGAGAGATTCCTCTGGTCCATGGGCCAAACAGCTCAGAAATCTTCCAGCTAAAGAAAGGGGCATTCTGTATTGTGAAGAAGATGTCCCCACCAGCCTGTTATCTAACCACTTGGTGTGTGGATCTAGGACCAACAGGAGAGATCCTGGCTGTACTAGAGGCTTAAACTGGGCTTAGATCCCCACACTAACGTGGTTGGCTAAACAGCTTTCAGGCCACTCACTTGTTCACCAATAGCTCTGATGTCCACCCACCTGCCTGCTCACCTGTGTGGTCCTGATGTCCATCCACCCACCTGCTCACCTGTGGTCCTGATGTCCATCCACCCACCTGCTCACCTGTGTGGTCCTGATGTCCATCCACCCACCTGCTCCCCTGTGGTCCTGATGTCCATCCACCCACCTGCTCACCTGTGGTCCTGATGTCCATCCACCCACCTGCTCCCCTGTGTTCCTGATGTCCATCCATCCATCTGGATCCTGTTTTGCCCTCTGAGCCACTCTGACCCAGCACCTGACTCCACAACAGCTACCAGGAGCTTCTCAGCCATCTCCTGCCTTCCCCTCCCCAGTGCTGAGATGATGGGCACCCAGACCACCCTGGTCTTGGAGTTATTTAAATATTTTTTATCTATTCATTTCCACATGCAGAAGAGTCCTGCAGCAAGGTCCCCTTCAGAACCAGAGGATGTTTCTGCTCTAACAAAGCCACAAAATCATAAGCTTTGAGAGGCCCCAGTAGCTATGGAATGAGAGACCCTCAGCATCAGATCCCAGGCAGCCATGGGGCCTCCACTGAGCTCCCAAAGCCCTCCTTGTGTCCCAGCCTTGCCCTTCATTTCCCCCCAGAGGCCAGCATGGTCCTTGAGGCCGAACAGAAAGACTGGGGGGGGGAAGGGGGAGAACAGCATTGTCTTCAATGAGAGCTGGGAATTGGAGCGTGAGCATGTGTGTCTGTCTGTTTGTGTGTGGTGTATGTGTATGAGTGTGTCTGTCTGTTTGTATGTGTATGTTTGTGTCTGTGTGTCTATGTGGTGTGTGTGAGCATGTGTGTGTGTGATGTGTGTGTCTGTGTGTGAGCATGTGTGTGTCTGTCTGTCTGTCTGTGTGGTGTGTGTGTCTGTGTCTATCTGTCTGTGTGGTGTGTGTGTCTGTGTCTATCTGTCTGTGTGGTGTGTGTGTCTGTGTGTAGTGTGTGTGTATGTGTGTGTCTGTGTGTCTATGTGGTGTGTGTGTTTGTGTGTCTATGTGGTGTGTGTGTGTCTGTGTGTGAGCATGTGTGTCTGTCTGTCTGTGTGGTGTGTGTGTCTGTGTGTCTGTGTGTCTGTCTGTAAGCCAGAGGTCAATGTTAGGTGTTCCCTTCAGTTGCTCTCATTTTTTAGACATAGTGTTGGTATTGATGTTATGACAGAATGCTCAGCCTTTTATGGAGGTGCTGGGGATCAAATTCAGGTCTTCATGTTTCTGTGACAGGCATGTTAACTGACTGAGCTATCTCCACAGCACAGAAAAATTTTTTAATTACATCGCTGTGTGTGTGCCTTTGTGTGTGAGCATGGGCCAGCAGAGGGCATTGGGTCCCGGGAACTAGAGCTATAGTGAGTGGCCATGTGGGTGCTGGGAATCAAACCTGGGTCCTCTGGAAGAGCAGCCGGTGCTCTTAACCACTGAGCCATCTCTCCAGCCCCCCTACTCTCCTTTTAATAAGGGTCTCCTTCTCACCCCAATGCCTCTGTTTAAATTTATACAAAAGCCTTAAGTTCTTTTATTTTAAAAATGATTTTGTTGGTTTTTTAGATAACTTCAGTCTCACAGTGCTCCTGCCCTGAACTCCTGAGTGTCCTAATTACAGGTGGGACCGCCACACCCAGCCAGTGATTTCAACTCTCTTGTTCCTCAAAGCACACAAGGCAATATCTGCAGAGAGCAGAGTCACAGGCTTCAGTCTGGCTTCTCTAGTTTTACCAAAACTGGTCAAGTTTCATTTGTTCTACCCATGTGGAAATTTGAAGGGGGCGGGGGAAGTGTTTCCGTGGGTAGAACATTTGCCTGGCATGAACAAAGCCCCGGGTTCTATTCCCAGGAGTGCATAAACCAGGTGTGGCATTTGACACTGGCACTTGGGCGGTGGAGACACAAAGATCAGGAGTTCAAGGTCCATGGAATTAGAGATCAGCCTGGGCTACAAACAAACAAACAAACAAAAAGAAGAGAGATGGAGAAGGAAGAAAGGGAGGGAGGGAGGAGGAAAGAAAGGAAGGAGAGAAATCTTTCAGACGGACGTGAACAAGAGCTGCTTTCCTTGTTGGACCTCAGGGCTCTCCAGGGACAAGGATCCCTAGACCAGAGGCTCATGGCTCTGGGTGGAGAGAGGTAGTAGAGACTTATGATTCCAAGCTCAGAGGCTTCTATGACAGCCCAGACCTTAGCATGACTGACTCCATGACGGAAGTGCCATTCAGGCTGTAAAACCCAGCATGAAGACAGCATCACCTGCCAAAATGAAAACAAAGACCTGATCCATCAAAGCTCACACATAGTTCCGGGAAAGTCTCAAAATGTACTAACCTCGCCTTTGGCTTCTATAGTTCTGCTTCTGGCTGACTATTCTTGTTTGTTTGTTTTGTTGTTGGTGGTGGTGGTGGTTTGTTAGTTTTTTGTTTTGTTTTGTTTTGTTTTTTTTTTGAGACTATAATTGGCTGTCTTGGAACTCATTTTGTAGACCAGGCTGGTCTTAACTGTTTTTGTTCCCTGAAGTATGTCAATCCAAAACATGGTTTCTGTGTTTAAAGGTCATCCTGAGAAAGACTCAGGGCTACACTGAGATCCTGAACACCCAAGGTAGCTACCAGCCAGCTAGTAAACCCATGTCAAGCAGTCTTCTCTGGTGGATACCACACAGCTACCAGCTATGAGCCTAGAGGTCATGGCCTAGAGAAGCAATGTCTGTGACCTACATACACCTCTTGGCAGCTCCTGAGCTCAGGTCCCAGCAGCAGCTAGCACTACAGAGTCATGGGTGCTGACCTACCTATATGGTTCCTAATGTTAGTGTCACAGCTCTCAGGCTCTGGGTAGTAAGACCCGAGCCCTAGAATCTTCTGGTAGCAGGGTACCACAGCCCTCATCTTCGGGTCTATACAGACTATATGTATGTGTGTGTGTGTGTGTGTGTGTGTGTGTTTATGAATGCGCAGGTGTACATACTCAGGTGTAGGCTCGGACACTCAGTCTTTCTCTATGACTCTCCACCTTATTCCCTTGTGACATAGATTTTTGCTAAACCGGAAGTTTAGACTGGCTGTCCAGTGAGCTGCCGGGACCCACCTGTCCCTGCCCACTGTGCTGTGATTATCTGTAATCACCTGCATAGACATTCCTGGATTTGGGGAGGGGAGTAGGTGCTAGGATTCAAAGTCAGATCTTCATGTTTGCACAAGTGCTTTTACTGACCAAGTCATCGCCCCAGATCTCTAAAGACTTCTATTAGCTTCCACCACGCTTCATTCTCCTCACCCCTCTGTGAATATTCTCTGCTCTACCTTGGCCCTGGCTGCCATCTTTCAGATGCTCTCTTGTATCTGCTGACACTGCCAGTGATGCTGGACCACTGTGGCTACTCTCTACTCACCAGTTCAGCTCACTCCAATTAATAATTAAAAGTAGGCAAGAAAGGACCATTTGGGAAAACCTTTCTTGGGTCTAATGTTTTGTAGTACGGGGTGTGGCACCACAGGGAGGTGGAGGCATTCTCAGAAAGTGGGCTGACCTGGCATGGTGGGTACACATTTGAGATTCCAGCAATCTCAAGTCAGAGGCAAAACCCATGAGCTCTAGACTAGCCAGGCCTACAAATCCAGATCTTGTCTGACAGGGGAGGGTGGTGCTGGAGAAGATGTCACAGCAAAGTGTTTACCCTGATCCCTCATTTAAAAAGCTGGATATAGGGGCTGGAGAGATGGCTCAGCGGTTAAGAGCACCATCTGTTCTTCCAGAGGACCCGGGTTCGATTCCCAGCACCCACATGGCAGCTCACAACTGTCTGTAGTTCCAGTTCCAGGCAAACACCAAGGCAAATAAATAAATAATAAATAAAGTTTAAAAAAAAAAAAAAAAAAAAAAAAAAGCTGGATATAGTGTGGCTGAAATTTTCTCTGGGCTGCCAGCCAGCTCACAGAAACTTATTAATTATGAATGCTCTGCCTTAGCTTAGGTTTGTCCCACTAGCTCTTTTAACTTAATTTAACCTGTTCCTATTCATCTACATTTTCCAGGGCTTTTTACCTTTCAGTCTGTATGTCCTGCTTTCCTGCATCCTCCCTGTCTGTCTGGCTGGCCCCTAACATCTTTTTTCCTTTCTCCCCACCCTCACCCCAGCCTAAATCTCTCCTCCTACCTACTCTCCCTGCCAATAGCAACTCCCTTGCTATTGGCTGTTTAGCTTTTTATTAGACCAATCAAGTGCCTTAAGCAGGCAAGATAAAACAGCAACACATCTTTATATAATTAAACAAATGCAACATGTCTTTGCACAAGTAAACAAATATTCTACAACTATGTGGGGCTCAGTGGTTAGGAATACTAGCTAATCTTGCAGAGTACCCAGGTTGGGTTCCCAGCATCCACAGAGCAGCTCACAACCATCTGTAAGTCTAGTTCTGGGTACCAAGGAAGGGTCTGATGAACATTAATTGGAAATCAACCCACTTAGCCTCTAACATCTCAGCTTATTAAAAAAAAGATACAGGGCTGGAGAGATGACTCAGTGGTTAAGAGCACTGACTATTCTTCCAGAAGATCTGCATTCAATTCGAGTTCAATTCCCAGCATCCACATGGCAGCTAACAATTGTCTGTGATTCCAAGACCTGACACCCTCACATAGTTATACATGCAGGCAAAACACCAATTCACATAAAATAAAAATAAATATTGGGGCTGGAGAGATGCATTTAAGAGCACTGTTAGCTCTTCAAGAGGACCAGGGTTCAATTCCCAGCACCCACATGGCAGCTCACAACTGTCTGTAGTTCCAGTTCCCAGTTCCAGGCAAACACCAAGGCAAATAAATAAAAAATAAATAGATAAAAATACAAACCAAAAGGACTCTTATCCACACAGCAGACACATCATGGACACACATAAAACAACAATGAAAAATTTACAAAGTAGACGGTGCCTGAAGAACAACACCCATAGTAGCTTAACAGCGTATTCTAGAATATTCTTAGCAGCGCTGTGATAATAACCCCCTATAAAATCTTCATCCCTTGTGAATGAGTGAATGACTGAGATATTTGCACAGTCTCACCCAGCAGGTGTGGGCCAGGAGAAAGGGCTTATTTTGCACTCTGCTCAATAACTGGAGACAATATTACAAGAGGGTAAGTAAGCTTCAGCTGGGCTCGGCAGGTGAGAGCACAGCCTGGGAGGGGCAGAGGAGGCCTGTCTACACTGCCCGATGACTCTCCGGTTAAAACTTGCTTATTCCTGCAGTACAATCCACTTTGTTCTGACTGCTACAGCCTTCTACCCTCCTTCCCTGCCTCCCTCCCTGCCTCCTTCCCTCCCTCCCTCTCCCTCCTTTCTCTGCAAATCCTCTGATCTGGGCCATACTCCCATCCCACAATGCACAGGACTACCCAGCATGGCCTCAGGTTCCACTGGGGGTTTGTTTGCAAAACTGCCTGAAGTTTTGCTTTTGAAGTGGTCCGTGGACCAGATGAATTCTCCTGGATACAGGGTAGAAATTAAAACTCCATCCTGGTCCTGGAAGTGCAGACCTGTCATCCCAGTACCTGGGAGGCTGAGACAGGAGGATTTCCAGTTTGAGACTATCCTGGGAAACTTAGCAAGACCTTGTCTGAAGTTGAAGCACTGGGATACCGAGGCTGCAGAGTACTCAGCTACTATGTGCAAAGCCCAGGGCTCGATCCCCAGAACCATGTGATATCATTACACTTTGCAAGCCTTGAAGGATTGTGGGAGTTCCCACTGCTCTGTATCCTTGCCAACACTTAGAATTAGCAATGTTTTATTTTGTTGCCCTTCTGCTCTGTTTATAATAAACAACAGTTGTGGAGTGTTTAACTATTATCGGGTTTTACCATTACACTATTATTATTGGGTTTTTTATGTGCTATTTGCCACTGCAAATCAAATCCTGGAACTATCAGTGTGTGCCACCATCCCAGGCTGTTATTATTTTGAGACAGGGTTTCATGCAGTCCAGGCTGGCCTCAAGCTTATTGTGTGTCCAAGGATGGCCTCCGGATTCTCCTGTCTCTACCACGAACTGCTTATTCAATGTTGAGTAAAGCCAGGATTTCATGCACACCAGGAAATAAATCACTCTACCAACTGAGACACAACCCCGGCCTTGTTTGGGTCAACTTTTTTGAGATAGGATGTAGTTCTATAGCACAGGTGGGTCTTGAACTGGAAGCAATCCTCCTGCCTCAGGCTTACCAACCAAGCCAGCTTCCTTGACTATTAGTGAATGCAGTACAATCTCCTGAAGGTATGCACTTGAGATGTTTGTCACGTCTCATAGTCAAATGACGCAACTCGACAGCATGCCTAGAAGTTTCCGCTGACTTTCTGGTACAACACCTTATCTGCCCGTTATCTTGGTGGGATGGGGGGGGATCAAAGGGCACCTAACAGTCCAGGAACCAGATGGGAAAGGCGAGGGTAGAGGTGGGACACAGGTTGCTCTAAGTGCTTGGAATTCCACAAGAATGTTTCAGCATTTAGGAGTGGAGGCTGGGGACAAGTTCAACAGTTGGCAGGCCACAGGACAGAGCCAGCAGCCCCCCAAACACAGCAGTCCTTAGGCTATCAACCTGAATAGTGTATGTGGGGGCTCAGACCACCAGCCCAGGCCCCCAGCAGTTGGGTTCAGGACAGGTGCTGCCCTGATTGACTTCTGAATTCCAGGTATGTTGACGTCTTTCTCTGCCTTGGTGAGTTGGGGACAATGTCATGGCTAACCTCAAAAGACAGAGAGAGGGAGACAAAAATCTAGAGGGAGCCAGATGGCAGGGGAGTGCGCCTTTAATCCCAGCACTCGGGGCAGAGGCAGGAGGATCTCTGTGAGTTGGAGGCCACCCCTAGTCTCCAGAGTGAGTTTCAGGACAGCCAGGGCTACACAGGGAAACCCTGTCTCAAAAACCTAAAAAAATAAAATTAAAAAAAAAGCAACCTATAGGGGACAGACAGACAGACAGACAGACACAGAGATAACCACACACAAAGGAAGGGAGAGAAGGGGGAGGGAGAGAAAGAGAGAGAAACAAGAGACAGAGACCAAGATCCAGAGAACTGGGACCAGGAGCCCCAGACTGTATGACCCTGTTTAAGGAACAGACAGAAACAGAGGGGTGAAGAATCGGAGGTCTCTGTGTTTCATGCCCCAACACCATAGATAATGTTAGGTCTCAAACTCAGGGCAAATAACTAACTAAGCTGCCAATTTAACATACAAAAGCAGGCCTGACCACCAGTTTCTCTCAGCATCCCTCAGTCCCTATCTGTTCCAACAGTGATTTTCAAACTTCTAACACTGAGACCATTTAATATAATTCCTAATATTATGATGACACACAACCATAAAATTATCTTGTTGCAGCTGGGAGGTAGCAGTACATTCCTTTAATCCCAGAACTTTGGAGGCAGAGGTAGGTGGATGGATCTCTGTGAGCTCAAGGCCAGCCTGGTCTACAGAGCAAGTTCCAGGACAGCTAGGCTGTTATACAGAAAAACCCTATTTCAAAAAAACCAAATATATATGTATGTGTGTGTTATTGTAACTTCATAGCTAAAATTTTGCTACTGTTATGAATCATAATGTAAATATCTGATGTGCAGGATTTCTGAAACATGACCCCATGTAAGGGCAGTTAGATCTCCACAGGAGTTGTGACTTACAGGTTGAGAATCACTGTGTTACAGGGTCCCTCTGACTGGCATACCTTGCTCTCTACCCTAAACTTCAGCGAGGCTGCCCTCCCCCAGAGGCTCTTTCCTATGCTATCCAGGACCTGACTTTCTGTCTGGCCCCTGCTCCCCCGCCTCTTGGCCCGGGCTGCACCTCTTGGCTGGTGGCTCCTCCCCATTTCTATTTCCCTTCTCTTGGTCCAGCTCAGGGTTGTGCCCACTCTGGACTCTCCCAGCTGTCTCTGCCTCTGACTATGTCTCCCTTTTAGCTACAATAAACCTTTCCCTCCACCATACCTAGAAACAATCATGTCCTTCCTTTTTTATTTTTTTTTTACTCAGATACTACCAGGCCACCTAAAACATAAGTGCTTTCCAAGTGCTGATCACACTAAATAATGGCTTTATATACTTTCTACTTAATCTATTCAGCAACCTTTGAGCACACAGCCAGCCCAGCCCAGGAGAGGTGTATGTCACTGTGACCCCACTATCTCCTATTCCCAGAGTGTCTGGGAAGAGTCTGGGGTGGCATTTCCCCATGGCAGACATGAGTGACCGAAGGTGGGCTGGACTAGTCTCTACCTGAAGTAGGAGTGAGTGTCTGAGGTCAAGGCCTCATCTCCACCTTACTCCAAGGTTCAAGGCTCATACAGTCCAGTCAGTAAATTAGTTTCTTTTCAAAGCCTTCAAATCGTGAAGTAGAGCACACATCTGGAGATGGACACCATGCCCATAGCTGCAGAGAGCTGACATGGATGTATAGATGAGACATATTGCTCCAAACACACAGAAAAAAAAGTCTTCAGCCTTCAGGAGAAGCAAGAGTGGCCAGGCAGGCACTCAAGGGGCCATCTCTGGCTGAGTCTTCTAGACAGTTAATGGTTGCTGGCAGAGAGAGAGAGAGAGAGAGACATTTTCCTCAGTGGTGTAGCCACTGGCAAGGTGCCCATGAACCTTAACCCCTCGCCCATGCTCCTAAAAGAAACCTTAGATAAACAGGAAATTAAAAAGTTGTGGAAGTAGCTGTCGGCCTGGCTGGGAAGGGAAAGGACCGGTGGGAGTCGGGGTGACTCAGGAGGGAATGAGTGAGAACGAAGAGTGTGGCGTCCATGTGTGGAAATGTCATGAGACCCGGTACATGTATGACCAATATGTGCTAATAAACATTTTTGTCAAATAAAAAATGCTGGGCAGGATATGGTGGTGCACACCTTCAATCCCATCATTTGAGTGGCAAAGGTAGGCAGATCTCCGTGAACTCGAAGCCAGCCTGGTCTACATAGTTCCAGGCTGGCCAGGGCTACATAGTGACCCTGCCTCAAAGAAAGAAAGAGAAAGAGAGGCAGAGAGGCTGGGGAGATAGGGTTTGAAGTTGCTGCACAAATATGATAAACTCAGTTCCGACCCCTAAAACCCACATAGAAATCAGATGAAGCAGGGGTGTTCACATCTGCAGTCGCAGGTGACTCTGCTGTGAGAGGACAGGTGGAGGCAGGCAAACACCTGTCGCTTAGAAGCCAGCCAGCTTGAGGCAAGCAGAAGTAAACAAGAGACTGTTACAAACAGGAAGGCGGAAGGCCATCATAGCCAGCACCCAAAATCCTCCTCTGATCTACACTCACACTCTATGACATCGGTATGGCATGGCTCAGCCTAGAATCCCCCAGTGAGGGGCTAGGGTTTGGCTCAGTGGTGGAGGCTGAGGGTTCTGGGTTCCTCAGTTCCTCAGTAACCAAACCACCAACAAATTCTGTTTTTTGCATCTCTGTAGCTCTTGTGTTTGGAAAGCATAAAGTTTCTGTTCCCAGAGTGTATACTGGCCTTCACAAAACTTGCAAATTCTTGCCCACAGATTACAAGTCATAGAGTACCTTATTGGTGGAATGAAGATCAGCTTTACTGCACTCTATCACACAGCACTACTTCCTTTTCATCCCTTTTGAGGCTCAATGGATCAAGTCACTCTCACTGGGACACAGCTAGAGACAGAGGCAGGTGCAGGGTCAGGGCAACATGACACTACGGGCATTTGTGTTGTGAGGCAGGCAGGAAGGAATGTGGGGCGGTTGGAGAACCTGGCCTGTGCCCAGCAAGGAGAGCGGGTTACAGCCGATGGCCCAGGGCCAGGGAACTGTATCCCACCATCCCTTGGGTTCACCTTATGGAGTTGCCAAACGCTGGCCTTTAGGGAGCACAGAAAGCACTGGATAAATGCAGGCACGCACGTGAGCATAGCCTTATCAAGGACCCCAGAGCCTCACACCAATGAAGGAAATGGCAAAGCCTTCCTGGGGTGGGTGGGGAGGGCTGAATTCAAGTGTTGACAATGTGCACAGAAAATGTCCATTATAGCTTTCTCTCCCTGGATATTTGCAGCCTGCACACTGCTCCTGCTGAGAAGAGCCAAACTTGACCCTTTGATCCAGCTGAATGTAATAACCCTGCCTCCCTGTTCAACTACATATAATAAACAGGGTGAGCTTCTGAGGCGTTCAAGGTCGTCTTTGACTACACAGAGAGGTCTAGGTTAGCTTGGGCTGTCAGAGAGAAAGAGACAGAGAGACAGAGACAGACAGACCGACAGAGAGAGAAAGAAGTGAAGTAGCAAAGCACTTGGAAGGCTGAGGGTTCAGGCCAACCTGGGCTACAGACAAAAGCCCCCCCCCACAAAAAGGTAAGAAAGAAAGGAAATTTGGGGTGATGAGTAGTGATGAGGGGTGACTGAGCAAAGTAACAGAGTTATGTGCATGAAGATACCATAAGGAAGCCCCCTCTGTCCCATCCCCACCGCCCCCACCCCATAACTAAAAGTAAAACAAAAGCCAGGCCATGGTGCTGCAGGCCTTTAATCCCAGTACTTCAGAGGCAGAGGCAGGAGAATCTCTGTGAGTTGGAGGCCAGCCTGATCTACAGAGTGAGTTTCAGGACACCTATTGTTGTTACACAGAAAAAACCTGTCTGGAAAAGAAAACCAATAAATAAAAAAATGATACAAACCAAAACAAAACCCCTCTCCATTGCCCATGAGACATGGTTCTCCCTCAGGGACACAGGGACAGTTAAGTTGCTCAGGAGTCGTCTGTCTCATCCAGAGGAAACAGCCCGTGTTTCCATTCTTGGCAGGTTCCCTGGGTGAAATTGCCTGGTATGCTGAGCCCAAGTGTGGGAGGTATGGAGGTCCTTGTACTCAGGTCAGCACCAGGGGAACCAGAAATGTTAAGCACACATGGTTGTCCCTTCAAAGGGAGAGATATGTAACCTCTTTTCCACCCAGAGGCTGGGCAGCTCTGGCTAATCTCCTGGTGACCTTTGCTCTATCTGTGTGACAGAGACCATACCAGAACCTCCCCCAGACACTTATTGTGAGTTTGATAATCTATAAAACATTTTTATGAAAGATGTACTTTATAAAAAAAGAGTTTCGATTTAGCCATGTTGGAGCTGCAGTGTGTGCATGGGAGAGTTATTTATCACCAGAAAAACCTGCAACAAATCTGCTGTGCATAATAAACACATTTAAAAACAAACCTAAACACTCAGAATGAGACTCCCAAAGTTCGCACCAACGCCAGCTACTGAATCATGTCGAGAGCCCCTTCTTGGCTCCCGTGAGTCATTACTCTGATGGCCGTGGTGGTCACGGAGTCCCTGGAAACCAAGAAGTCTCCAAGGTGGAGGGGATACTGTCACCATAAGGCATCTGGGAACATCATCAAAAATGACCTGGGAGCTAGGAAAATGACTCGGTGGGTAAAGAAGTGTGCCCCCAACCTGGAGTCTTCAAGGGGAAGGAATAAAACTGATGTCTGTAAGTTATCCTCCGGCCTCCACATGTGCCCTGTGACACCACATAGACCCCTACACACACACACACCGAACAGATAGCTCAGCACTGAAGAGAGCTTCTGGTGATCCATGAGAACCAGAGCTGAGAACCCACCACCCTCAAATAAGCCAAGTAGCCTGAATTTGCCTGTAATTCCAGTGCCATAGCTGGAAGAGACAGACAGGAGGGTCCTTGGGACTTGTCAGCTTCCAGCCCAGCTGGAAAAATGTGAAGCCTAGATTCAGCAACAGATCCTGCCTCAAGGAATAGACAGTACCCCAGAGGACACCCAGCTTTTTCTTCAGGCCTTTGCATTCATGCATAGGCAAAAGGACCTACAGAAGCACACAGGGGCCCATACATTCATAAACAACATGGATAAATGAATACATATTTCTTTTGAAAAGTTGAACCCACTGATGACTGGGGATGACTGGAGAGACTGCTCAGTGGTTAAGAACACATACTACAAAGGACCTGCTTTCACTTCCCAGCACCCATGTTGGGCACTGCATAAACCACCCATAATTACAACTTCAAGGGATCCACCATTCTCTTCTGGCCTTCCCTGGCACCTGCAGACAAGTCTCAGGCGCACACACACACACACACACACACACACACACACACACACACACACTGCTAGAAAATACACCTTCCCAGAAGAAGGTAAGCAAAGTCTACCTGCCTTTCTAAAGCCCCAGTGATAAATAGAGGCATAATTCTTCTGAAGTTCCCTCGGGGGAAACCAGTGAGTTATTGGGGCTTCCTTCCCAAAGCATAGACGAGGACTTTTTGGCGTATGGGCGCTCCTCTCCCAACAGGCAACTCAGCAAGGATGAGAACTGCCCCATCCTTCCTAAATGGAGCTTGACCTGATCTTCACCTGTCTATGTACTCTAGCCCCTCCCAGAGGTCACATGCAAAGTCGGCAGCATTACATGCAGCTGCTGGAGGGAGTATCGGACACTTAGGTGAGATCCTCCCTGCCCCTCCAACAAGTCAACTAGTCCAGCTGGGATCATCCTTTTGCTGAACTCTCCAATTGGCACTTGCTTGGTTCAAAGAATAGTTACACCTAAAAACATAAAATAAAACAATAAATAAGCTTGTTTTTTAAAATGAGATGGGGCAGTAAGAATCCTGGAAAATGAATTTATCTACAAACAAACAAACAATATCAACCAAACAACTCTCAAAGGGCCAGAGGAAGCGAGGGGCCGGGCACTGGGAAGTGAGGGGTTGTATTTTGCACATGGTCTAAAGACAGGGGCCTCTGATTAAGCAGTTTGAATCATAAGGGTCTGGTTTTATTTTTTTATTTTTTTATTTACATTGAAGAACTGGAACTCAGAACCTCACCACAGCTTAAAAAATGTTCTACCACTGAGCCATGCCTTCTACCCTTCTCACTGGGTGATCCTAGGCAGGGGCTCTACCACTGAACCAGATCCCAGCCTCTCACTGGGGGATTCTAGGCACAGAACTAACCATCTTCCTGTCTCAGGCTTCCTGATGCTGGGATGTAACTCAATGTGAGAAATCCTTCGGCCATCTTTATTGAGATGTGGATTTCTAAGGTGTGATATCAGATGACATTTATCTATGTTTCACCAAATCATTCTTTACTGTGGCCATATTCAAGAAACCAAACCAGTTCTGTGTCCTGATTCTTCCTGCCTCACAACTAGATCTAAGAGTTCTGTGCTTATGAAGCAGAGGATTCTAGAGATGTTGTGTGGCTCACTGTCTCAAAGGTGGAATTTGATTGCAGAAGAGGAGAAGCTTGTCCAAGTCAACAGGTTGTTTCCTATCTCAAATTGTGGTCTCAAATTTGTTAGTCTGCTGGGTAATCCTGGAACCAACCAGAAGAGGCTGAGGGGAGTCAAAGCTAGCTTGTATCTGTCAGGGAGAAAATTTATCTAATGTGAGCGGCCTCTGGTGGTAATGTGGAACAATGACATCCTGGATGTCTCCCGTTATTCCTCAGCTAATCTAGTTGAATTCACCCCATACTTGCTAAGCCAGCAATGTCTGTTTACAGTATCACGGTAACTACATGTGTAACTACATGTGTAACTTCAAAGCTACATGAGGAAAACAAAACAATCCTGGTGTAGCAAATGGCCATTTAACTTTCTATTAGACCAATCAGGTGCCTTAGGCAGGCAAGTGTGCAAATTAAGACAAATGCAGCAACCCTTTACATAATTAAACAAATACAGCATAAAATATGTAACACATCTTTACATAATTAACAAAGGCAGCAGAAACAAATGTAATATACTTTTACATGATTGCAGTAATATTCTGTAGCATAAACAAATGTTTACATAGTTAAATATTCCACAATGACAAGTACTCATAATAAATGTAATTTTTAAAAGGTCTCAAAATAATGTAACTTTTAAAAAACATAAAATAAAGCTGGAGAGATGGCTCAACTATTTAGAGCACTGACTGCTCTTCCAGAGGTTCTGAGTTCAATTCCCAGCAGCTGCATGGTCGCTCACAGCATTCATAATGAGATCTGGTTCCCTCTTCTGGCATGCAGACATACACACAGGCAGAACACTGTATGCATAATAAATAAATCTAGGGGCTGGAGAGATGGCTCAGTGGTTAAGAGCACTGTCTGCTCTTCCAGAGGACCCAGGTTCGATTCCCAGCACCCACATGGCAGCTAACAACTGTCTGTAGTTCCAGTTCCAGGCAAACACCAAGGCAAATAAATAAATAAATAAATAAATAAATAAATAAATAAAATAAAGTTTAAAAAAATATAAATAAATAAGTAAATCTAAAAAACAACAACAAAACCATGAAATGTTTGTCTGCATGAACTGCTCTTGCAGAGAACCCAGGTTAAATTCTCAGCATCCCTATGGAGGCTCAGAGCCAACTGTGACTCTGGGGAATCTGACACCCTCTTTTGATTTCCACAGGCCCTGCATGCACATGGTGCACAGACATACATGCAAGTAAACACTCATACGCATACACATAGACAAAAATAAAAACTTTATAGCTGGGTGAGGTGGCAAGTGTCTTAAATCCCAGCACTTAAGAGGCAAAGGCAGTCAGAACTCTGTGAGTTCAAAGCTAGCCTGGTCTACAAAGTGAGTTCCAGGGCTACATATTGAAACTTTGTCTCAAAATAAAAAGTACTTGTATTTTCTTTCAAAATAAATAAAATTAAAAATCCCTCAGGGGCTGGGAAAGTACTTACTTTAGTTGGTAGAGTTCTTGCCATCACACTAGGATGCCTCAACCAAGTGTGGAGAGCCAGCCCTGTAAGCCCTTAAAAAACAGGTTAAATTAAGTTCTTAGAGCTAGTGGGACAAGCATAAGATAAGGCTGAACATTCATGATAACAAATCTTCATGTCATGATTTAGGGGCTGGCAGTCCAAAAAAAGCCTGCTACATGTGTGGCTAGAAAGAAGGATCAGCAGTTAGGAAGATGTATTGATTTTGTAGAGAGGATATCAGTTCAGATCCCATCACCCACAATGGATGGCTCACAATTGCCTAAAACTTCAGCTACAGAAGTTTTAATGTTAACAGCACCCTCTTCTGGCCTCTTTGAATACTGCATGCAGGTGGTGCACATAAACCAACAAAAGTGTGCGCACACACATATAATTAAAGATATTTTTAGCTGGGCAGTGGTTGGTGGCCACACCTTTAATCTGAGCACTCAGGAAGCAGAGGCAGGCAGATCTCTGAGATTTGAGTTTGAGGTCAGCCTGGTCTATAGAGTAAGCTCCAAGCCAGCCAAGTACTACAGTGAGAAACTGTCTTGAAAAGCATAAAATAATAATAATAATAATAATAATAATAATAATAATAATAAATCAAATTTTGTTTTTTGGTTGTTTTTAATTTTGTGTGCATTAGTATTTTGCCTGCCTGTATGCTGTGTGAGGGTGTAAGAGCCCCAAGAAACAGAGTTACTGACAGTTGTGAGCTGCCATGTGGTTGCCGGGAATTGAACCTGGGTTCTCTGTAAGAGCAGCCAGTGCTCTTAACTGCTGAGCTATCCTCTTGTTTTGTTTTTGCTTGTTTTTTGAGAGAAGGTTTCTCTGTGTAGCCCTCACTGTTTAGGAACTAGCTCTGTAGAACAGTTTAGTTTCAGATTCATTGTGGTTTGCCTTCCTCTGCCTCCAGAGTGTTGGAATTAAAGGCATATGACACCATTGTCCAGATTGCTGTGGAATAATCTCCTTGTACACTGTAAAGATTTGCACTGGAATTGGTTTAATAAAGTGCTGATTGGCCAATAGCTGGGCAGAAAGTATAGAAGGGATGACCAACTAAGAATGCTGGGAATGAAAAAAGCAGAGTCAGGAGTTGACAGCCAGATGCAGAAGAAGCAGGATATAGACATGTCATGATAATAAAGATACTGCCATGTGTCATGTAAATAAGGAATATGAGTTAGTAACAAGCCTGAACTATCTGCCAAGCATTTATAAGTAATATTAAACCTCTGAGTCAGTTATTTGGGATTGTGTAGTCAGGACAAAAAAATGTTCAATATACCAGATGAAAATAAATATTTTTAAAAACTCAAAAAGGTATCTCTAGGAATTATTTAAATATACTATGTTCAGGACATTGCTATTGCAACTATTAAATTTACACAATAACCAACAGATTATCATAGTGCTTTTCTTCAAGTAAATTCTTTGTACTCTTAGGACCACAGTGTCAATGTGTCACTGCACTGTCATGAAAATTTGTGATCCCTATCTGTGTCTCCTAATGTTCCCACTTGAAGTAGATTCACATACTTCAATTGTCTCAAACATGCCAAGTTTTACAACACAGAATCTAAGTCCACTTTGAAAAACTTTTTAAAAAATTATGTGCATGTTGGTGTGTGGACATGGGTGTAGTGCCCAGAAAGACCAGAAGAGGGTATTGGATCCCATGGAATTGAGGTTACAAATGGTTGTGAGCCGCTGTGTGGTTCTCAGGACCGAACTCAAATGTCTGCCACAGTAGTGAGTGCTCCTAACCCTGGTCCCATGGTCTCTTTAACCCTGGAGTTCAGTGCTAAACATTTTTTAAACACATGTTTATTTGGGGAGGGGTACATGCCAGGGCGAATGTGAGATCAGAGGGCAACTTTAGAGAGTCAGCTCAACCTTCCACCATGTAAATCCTGAGAACTGGACCCAGGTCCTCAGGCCTGAGGATCTACTGAACCATCTCACTGACACCTTCAACTTTATGAAGTTGAAGTTACATTTAGGTGAAGGTAGCCATGGGGGTGCTGCATATCTTTAATTCATGCTCTCAGGAGGCTGAGGCAGAGGATGGGGTTCAAAGTCATCCTCAGATGAATCTAGAGTTCAAGGCTAGCTTGAGCTACATAGCACACAATCTTAGAAATAGAGGAGGGAGACAGGGAGGACTTGAGAAAGGAAGAAAAAGAGAAACAGGGTGGAATGGACCTAGGAAAATTTGGAGGAAATAGGGAATGAATATGATCAATGATCAAAATAATTAATGTTTATATAAAATTATATATATGTATGAGACAAGGTCATGGTGTAGCCCTGGCTGTCCTGGCACTCACTCTGTAGACCAGGCTGGCCTATAACTCACAGAGATCCACCTGTCTCTCCCTCCATAGTGCCGGACTAAAGGTGTGTGCCACCACACCAGGCCTCTAAAATTAATAAAATATTTTTGAGAAAAAGTGGAGGAAGAAAAAAAAAAGTGAGGAAAGAAAATCTGTTGAATTTGTGGATTTAAAAGACAGCAGGACAGGATACTTGTCCTCGGGCTCTTGGGGACTTAGAACAGCGTCCAGCAGGTGCTATATAAGTGTGTGAAGTGACCGAATTCCAGAACTCTGGATACACTCCAGATCGTGCTGGGGCCTCCCCTGTGATGTCACAAAGTCCCCACCATGCCTCTGGCCGTGGCCGTGGCGCTTCTGTGTGGCCTGGGCAGCCTAGGGTGCTGGGGCTGTCTGCAGTGCGACCACTCGGTGCTAGTTGCGCTCGACCAGCTGCGGGAGGCCATCATCCCCAAGCGCTTCCATGTGGAAGGGCTGCAGGCGCGCGCGCAGGCCCTGCTGCTGGGCATGGAGGGGCCTTTCTTCAGGGACTACGCCGTGAACGCGTTTGTGGGGAAAGTGGGTGTGTGCCTGGGTGCAGGGGGAGAGGCGGGGAGTGGCGGGCCTCGGGACCCGACGCCAACTCCCTTCTGGTCTGCAGGCCTGGACCAGCTGGAGAACTTGGCGACCAGTTTCAGGAACCAGACGCAGTACATAAAGGCTAACTCTCTGATAGGTAGGGAGCCTTTGGCCACCCCCTGGCCTCCCCTTCCGCGCTCACACGCTGCTCCCCCGGGTAGCTAACAAAAGCGGGGGTCCTTTGCTGCGAGGCAGACCTTGAGATTCCCGCTTTACCAAGAGAGAAAAGCTGAGGCTCAGAGAGGCCAGGTGACCTCCAGAGTCACACAGGTGAGGATGTCCCGGGCACTCCCACCTCTGCGATGCTCACCACGGGTTGTGGTTGGACACACACTTCTGTTCTCTCGTGCTTCTCGGACACTGCCTTTTTTGAGTATGGAGCATTTGTTGACGGTCCGCTGCTGAAAGACCACATTTCCCAGCTCCCTTTGCCTACTACGGAAGGGGGGTACCCTATCTTCCTCTGTAGGCGTTCTGGCCATCTGCCCCCTTGCAGTGAATGAACATAGTTCCACTTAGGGTCGGAGCAAGTGTCTCTTCCCGCCTTCTTTCTCTCTACAGCTGTCTTTTAAATAATCTAACACCAGGGGCCTGTCACCCTAGTAACTCAGGAAGCTGAGGTAGGACCATGACTTTGAATCTTGTCCTAACTAGAGTGAGTTCAAGGCCAGTCTTGCAGCTCTTAAGAGACTGACAAGCAGCTCTTCCTGTGTGCCAGGAGTCACAGGGACCAGCCATTATTCAATCACACAGTTTGTGCAAGTATTTTAATTCCCAAACACTTGGAAGCCCTCCAGAATTCAGATTCTTTTTGGACACTAAATGGGTCATTTTTGCAAAGAACCGAAATGAAAATCTCTAAAACCTGGAGCATTTCTTTTTTTCCTTTATCAATATTTAATGTGGGGGGCTGGAGAGATGGCTCAGCGGTTAAGAGCACCGTCTGCTCTTCCAGAGGACCCGGGTTCGATTCCCAGCACCCACATGGCAGCTAACAACTGTCTGTAGTTCCAGTTCCAGGCAAACACCAAGGCAAATAAATAAATAAATAATAAATAAATAAAGTTTAAAAAAATATGTTTAAAAAAAATATTTAATGTGTTTGGGTATTTTTACCTGCCTGTGTTATGTGCCACATGTGTGCGGTACCTGTGGGAGTCAGAGAGAATACCAGATCCCCCTGGGACTGCAGTTACAGACGGTTATGAACCACCATTTGGGTGCTGGAAACTGAACCCTGGTCCTCTTAACCACTGAGTCATCTCTGCTGCCCAACTTACTCTTTCTGTAAGTGGCTCAAGGCTCAGTGGTGCTCTGCACTGAAGAGTGTCTGTTCCCTCCTCAGATGGTCCTCTGCTGGAAGAGCTGGTGAGCCTCAGGGAGAATGCCATCAGGGAACTGAAGAAAGCGTTAAAAGCCTATGAAGTAAAAGGTGTCACCCCAATCTCCCCGACACGGTCCCTGCCCTCCCAGAATCCTCCTCTGTGACTTCCATCATGCCAACATTCCTTCCTCCTCTTCCTCAGATTTGCCCTTCCCGCCTTCACCCCTTTCCCGATTACATTCTGAAGCCACCATTCACGTCCCCACGTCACTAAAGTCAGCTCTCTTCTCTTTCAGCCTGTGACCACAAAAGTTGTCGTGAGTCCTGATTTTTCTGTTTGCCCCCACCCTCCCACACCTGTTCCCTATTCCTTCCAATTTAAACCCTGATGCCATACTCACTTTACCACAAAACCATGAACTTCGTCATCAAGGAAGGTGTTTCTGCACACACACACACACACACACACACACACACACACACACACGCCTTTGGAAACCAGCGAGTATCATTATACCTTGGGTATGATGCCCTAGCAACCATCCACCATGTTATTCATCATTTTTAGGTTTTTTGTTTTGTTTTTGTTCTGTTTTTTGTTATGAGTGTTTTCAGTGCAGTGCCCATGGAGGCCAAAAGAGGGCGTCAGATTCCCTGGAACTGGAGTTAGACCAGTTCTACTGAGAGTTTTCTCTTGAGCTCCACCTTGGCTCTTTAGACAGACAGGGTCTTAGTGTTACAAAGCTGATTAGTCTGGCTGCCCTGTGAGCCCCCAGAATTCCCCTGCGTCTGCCTCCTGAGAGCTGAGATTGTAAGCACACATCACCATGTCTAACTTGTCTGTCTGAGCATCTTACCCGCTGGGCCCTCTCAGCCTCCCTCTCCATATTGCTGCTTTTTTGACACAGCTTCTCACTCTGTAAACCATGCTAACCTAGAACTCATGGCAATCCTCCTGCCTCAGCCTCACAGTGTTGGTATTTCATGAGTCACCATGTCAACCTCAAAACTTGCCTTTTTGGTTGGTTTTTACATTTTATTTTATTGGGGGGGGTGTGCGTAGACATTTGTAGAGGTCAGCAGATAGCTTAGAGTACCTGGTTCTCTTCTTTTTCCTGATGTCTCAGGGATTGAAAGCAGTTCACCAACTATCCCATCTCACTGGCCCCTCAAGAGAGACTTTTTAGGGGCTTGTGAAAATGGTTTCTTAAGTGTGTGAACTGGGGTCTCAGGGCATCTGAAACAGGGTGCCATAGGGTACCTGGCATTGATAAACTCCACATCTCAATGGCTCAACATAGCAAATGCTACTCTCCTGGTGTATCCCATGAGGAGTCCTATAGATTTTAAGACTTCCATTGCCCCCATGCTGATGGTCATGCTGGCCTCTAAAACTAGGGAATCACGTGGGAAATGTAGCCTGGCATGACACTCACGATACGTATTTTCCTTTGATTCTGTATAGGACATGTAGGTGTAACTCAGTACAAAGGGATCCTGAGAAATGTCTTCCTGTTTGCACAGGAAGGGGAGGAGCCAGGTGAACTTGCATCATGCCTACCTTTGGCAGATGAGGCTCCAAGACTGGAAAGTAGCAAATCCAAAGATTAATAGATGTTGAGGCTGAAAAGACGGCTCAGGAGGTAAAAGTGCCTGGTACCAAGTTTAACAACCTGGATTCAGTCCCAGGATCCACATGCAAGTTGTTCTCTGAGATCCACTTATGTATGTGTATGTGCACACACACACACATACACACACACACACACACACACACACACACACACACGCCTTTAATACAGCACTCAAGAGGCAGAGGCAGGAGGATCTCTTAGTTCAAGACCAGCTTGGTCTACAGAGTGAATTCCAGGATATTCAGGGCCACAAAGAGAAACCTTGTCTCACCCCCACTGCCCAAAAAAGAAAAAAATCATTTATTACAAGAAGCATCTTCTGTGCCAGCAGTGACTCTCTGGGCCAACACCGAGAGGCCCAGAGGATCCTGTCCCTCCCTGCCCTTGTCAGTTCTTGGGTGTGCTTTTCTCCACGTCTCTTTTCCCCACCCAGACACGCTTAAAGAGGAGGTCCTGGACTGTTTACATTGCAAGAAAATCATCCCCAAGTGCATCAAAGAGAAGTACTGCTATGGTAAGCTGTGAGTTTGGAAAGGCAGGGGTATGAGAGCCAGCCATCTTCCTGTAGAGGGATTTCAAGGCTCCCTATAAGCCCTTGGGAGGATGAGGCAGGAGGATTTCAAGTTCAAGGCCAGCCTGAGCTACATAGCTCCTGTCTGCAACCCCACCCAGCACCCAGATGACAGCTCACATGTCTATAAATCCAGTTTTAGAGGAAGACATTGTTCTGGGCAGCTAAAAGCAAGCACATGTACTTCTTAGACCCACAAAGACACATAATTTTAAATGTATATTTTAAAGGATCCTATCTGTGAGTCTACAGAGTGAGTTCCAGGACAGCCAGAACTACATAGAGAAACCCTATCTTAAAAAACAAAACTAGGCAAGAAAGGAAGATGTTGTATATTGGGTGTGGGTTCATGCTGGTCCATGGAAAGAAAGTACAGAGCATTCTAGGAACAGCTGAGAAGGGGGGTGGGGTGGGATCCATCTCTCTGGACTGAACCACTGTAGTTTAACAAAGGGCTTCTTTATTGTTCTCCAATATATACCTTTAGCAAGTTAATTTCCATACCCTAAAACCTCTTATCTAAGCTCCCCAGAGGGACAATAACAAATGCAAATTCTGAGCTAAGGAATACCTTCAGGATTTCTGGGTTGTTCTCAACCATCTTTGCATAGGCTTTGCACCTTTAGAAAATTCTCAGACAAGATTCACATAGAAGGTACTTGGACAAAAGATACTAATCACAAAAGGTAGATTAAAGCTACATGCTAACACTCTGGAATCAAACCAATTATAGTTCTGCAGAATTCCCCCAACAGAGGGGTGGAGAGGGTGGAGAGGGAAGGGGGAGGGAGGGAGGAAGAGAGAGAGAGAGAGAGAAAGAGAGAGAGAGAGAGAATCTTATTTCAGAAAATAGAGCTTCTGTTTAGATCTTTGTTGGAGGGTTGTATTGGTTTTTTTGGGTTTTTTTTTTGTTTTGTTTTTTTGGGTTTTTTGGGTTTTTTTGGCTCTTTGGGGTCTTGCCAACCAACAAATAAATCACACACAGAAGCCTATTCGTAATAATAAATACCAGGCCTTAACTTGGCTTATTTCTTTTTCTTTTTTTTTTTAAAGGGTTTTTTTTTTTTAATATTTATTTTTATTTTATGTGAATTGGTGTTTTGCCTGCATGTGTAACTGTGTAAGGATGTCAGATCTTGGAATTACAGACAGTTGTTAGCTGCCATGTGGTTGCTGGGAATTGAACTCAGGTCCTCAGGAAGAACAGTCAGGGCTCTTAACCACTGAGCCATCTCTCCAGCCGCGTGGCTTATTTCTATGCAGTTTTTCTTAAATTAACCTGTGTACCTTTTGCCTCTGGGCCTACACCTTTCTTTTACTTTGGTATATTTTACTTTCACTCTTACTCCATGGCTGAGTGGCTGTGTGACTTGACTGTGTGACTGTGTGACTGGGTGGTTGTGTGGCTGTGTGGCTGTGTGGCCGTGTGACTGTGTGGCTGGGTGACTGTGTGACTGTGTGACTGGGTGACTGGGTGGCTGTCTGGCCGTGTGGCTGTGTGGCTGTGTGGCTGTGTGGCTGTGTGACTGTGTGACTGGGTGACTGAGTGACTGGGGACTGTGTGACTGTGTGACTGCGTGACTGTGTGACTGTGTGGCTGTGTGGCTGGGTGGCTATGTGGCTGGGTGGCTGTGTGACTGGGTGACTGGGTGGCTGGGTGGCTGTGTGACTGGGTGGCTGTGTGGCTGGGTGACTGTGTAGCTGGATGGCTGGGTGACTGGGTGGCTGTGTGGCTGTCTGGCTGG
>PVIH01021272.1:0-30178 GCA_004025045.1 Sigmodon hispidus | reverse complement strand
TGCACTAGAGAACTCATTATTTTACCCACCACCACGAATTACCTTAAAGTTGAAAATGCCTAAATCAACCTCAGAAGACTGCAGAGACAGCTCCACAGAAACCGAACACCAACCCTCCTCTCCTGGCAGCAGCTCCCCTGGTCACAATAAAAGGAGCCCACAGATGCTTGAAGAGCCACTGGACATGAATGTGAAAATATATCCAAAACACCCACTAGAAATCAAGAGTAACTGTTTGCTGGCCAGCCGTGGCCATTCTCGAAGTGAAGCCAAAAGTTCCAGTCCTGTTCAAAGAGCTCTATCTGCAGAGTTCTATGGGCAATCAGTAGGGAAGCCTCTGGCCCTTCAGGCCACCCTCCATGGACAGGCTTCTTCTATTGGTAATGGGAAAAGTCAGCCTAACTCCAGGCTTACCAGTTCCAATGGCCTAGAGGGCA
Organism: Sigmodon hispidus; assembly: GCA_004025045.1. Taxonomy (NCBI): domain Eukaryota; kingdom Metazoa; phylum Chordata; class Mammalia; order Rodentia; family Cricetidae; genus Sigmodon; species Sigmodon hispidus. The sequence continues at coordinate 29,741 of PVIH01021272.1, read as the reverse complement.
ACTGGTCTGGGAATATCACCCAGAAAGATAATTATGATGAGATGTTCTGTGACCAGGAGTCCATGCTTGGCTCCCACTTGCCCAGTCAGGGCAACATTAGAAAATCTGGCATAGATCACTTCAGCAGGTCTTTTAAGGAGGCCACCAATACATGGGTGAGGCCCACTGAGGACCTGCAGTACTGTGTTAAGCCAACTAAGAATGTGAGTTCTAAGGAGCAGTTGTGGGGTAGACAGCTTCTTAGGCGGTCGACAGGAAGAGCTCCATATCAGGAAAGTGATGGATATTGCCCTGATTTGGAGCCCAGTGATTCAGAAGCAGAAGGGGAGGGGAATAAAGAAACAGCAAGGGTAAAGAGAGAAAGTTCTGACAGAGAAAATCCTTCTGATTCTGTTCGGGAGTGCCATGGGAAAACCAAGACACATCCTCATTCCCACAGCTCAATGCAAAGGTGATCAGAAATACCTAAGGGTAACTTTGCCTTTGCCCTGCATACTGGGGGAAATCTAAATAACAAAAGGATTCTAGTGTATATTAGGAGGAATTGCAGGGAAAGTGATGGGTTGACATTTTTGAAAATGTTTCAGGTCTAGTTTTTATAAGCACATTATAAGAGTTGCAGATTGTCTGGGGTTGCTTTGTTGGAGGCTGCTGGGAACTGTTGGGCCCAGAGTATTTGCTCAGTGGGTACTTCAGGACTGCTTTCCACTTACATTAACACACTGATTAATCTACATATTAAGAATCCTTGCATTGTTAATGTATTTGCAAAAGAACATGACAAACACTAAAACTACTTATCTTTTGAAACTATAACATGTGTCTCCTTAGAGCTCATGTCTGTAGAAAGTTTGTAATTCCACTGTTACCTATAAAACCTCTTCAAGGGAGACCAGGAGAGCAGCATTCTCAGATACTGTCACTATAGTCTTCTTGCTTCATGCAAGGTTGAGTTTCTTTCACAGTATCATATAAAGTCAATTCTCCTAAGTGTCCAGTGCCTGTTCCTAGACCTGCTTCTTGGGGACACACTCATAACTCTCTTATCCAGCTAACAAGCTAACTTGTGGATAGTGTTTACAAAAGTACCAAAAGTACTACTTTCAAGGAAAATGCTCTGCTTCTCAAGACATTTGTGAAGACTTCCAGAGCCTTTCCCAAAGTGTGACCTTTGCTGGGATATTTGTACCAGGTCAGGGTTTTTTTGTGTTGTTTTCAAATAAGTTTGACTAAAGTTTGGCTGACACTTTTTGTATACCTGCTTTAATGTTTATAAAAATTTTTATTGAGGTATAATTAAAATATAGTGTAATGCACAGAGGGTTAAGTATTCTTACCTGCTTTAATTTTGAAACAGATTTTTATTGTCAGACAAAAATTTGAAAGCATGTGTTTAACACATGGATATAATTTAGCTTTGTATGAATTTTGAATCCAAGGCAATTTCCCAAGCATAAAAGTTGGAGCCATTTTTCTGAACTTGCTTATACCACATTACCAAATAATCATCCTTGATTAATTTCTAGAGGAAGAGAATTTTGAAGCAGAGGATGAAACAAGTCTGCTTCCCATTTAAGAAAAAGGGGGAAGTAGCAGTTTGTAAAAATGTGAGGCAGACTGTAATTCTCAGCTACCTTTTCTTCTTAGCCTTAAAATAATATTCTCTTTCTTCTAGTTTGAGAACATATAGAGAGAATTTTCAAACAAATGACCATTTTCAATTTCTGAAGTTTCATGCTGGTGATAGAAGCCAGCTACAGTAGGTGCCAGTGAGAAAGCAGTAGCCCTCTGGCCAATGCTGTGGATCAGTTTGCCCCTCTCCCACTTTCATTCTTAGAACCATCCTAAAGGCTTCTTTGGGGTTTCCTTCCTTTTCTGAAAATTTTTATATTTTGCCTCTCCTTTGGCTGCATCTTTAAAAATGTTTCTTTTGTGCCTATGAACATGTGTGAACATACCATAAAATGTGTAGTAGATGTCCTATATTTTGTTTTAGTTGAAAAATGAGTAAGAGAATTTTCTCTTAATACCCTCAGCCTCTGTGCTTATTTGAATACATATAGGTACATATAAATTTGACACTTTCATGGTAATGAACATAGAATGGAGGTGAGTGGTAAATTCCTTACATTAAAGGCCAATCAGTTGCCTGTGAGCTTTCATGCCTTTGAATTCTGACTAGGGGGGAAGTAAACATGAAAACAGTGCTTTAGCCAAATTCCATATGTAATGCCATTGGGAGAGTATTGCCTGAAATAGCATTCAAATCAGGGAGATAAAATGGTAATATTTTTTACAGAATTTTCCTGGGTCAACAAATGAGCCTTCAGTTTGTATACATTCCAAATGCCCCCAAAATGCATCTGCAACATTTTGTTCTTTAAAGTATTACCTCTTAACCTTTGTTAATGTTTTTTGTCTTGTCTTATATAATTCAAGTTTTGAAGATAAATTCAATCTTTTTTCAAATGTCACCTTTTTATCAATACTTTTTCATTAAATTATAAAAACTATTACCTACTGTCAGTGTAGTAATTTTCTGTTTTGGCATACTGATTTTTTTAAATCTATGAATTAACTAATGTTAGAAGGGAGGTCCAGGAATGAAAACTTGAATGTTTAGAAGCACAAATTACCTGGCTATGATGACACACTCCTAGGATCCCAGCATTGAAGGCTGAAGCTAGGACAGCCTGGGATTCATAAGAAGACCTTGACTCAAAAAAAAAAAGAAGAAGCAGCACATATTCACAATTCAACTCAATACCAAAAGTCAAAGAAACCCTTTGTATGTTGCCTAGAAATCATGATTTTCATGATAAAGACCTTAGGATCACCATTTAAAATGGCCAAGGGTTTTTCTAAAGTGACAGAATACACAAGGCTATTGTTTATAATACTCATTCTATGCAGAGCTCTGAGAGTCTGTTATGTAATCAGGATTATATGGTCTCGAAGGACTTTGAGAGGGTAAATATTTTCAGGTTGTCAAAGGTCATTGAGTAAATCAGTAGTTAAAGATAGATAAAAATGATTGTTTCTGCCTCTACCTACCTCACTTGCTTGTTAATAAGTGACTGTTCTGGTAATTCATTCTGAAGACTTTAAACTACCAAAATAGCCAACAAAGGCTGTTGGATTTATAAGAATGTTTACATTTCCAGTGGGAGGTGAACATATTTGTCTGTGTTTGAATGTAGAGAACAAGCCAGATAATGCATGGCCCCCAGGTTTTTTCCCTGCAAAAATCAAAATCCTCAGTATGTTTGCTTGTTTATTTGGGGGTTTTGTGGGGTTTTTTTCTGTTTTTCAATGCTTAGAATAAAAACCAGGACTTTGAACATGCTAGATAAGCATTCCCACTGAGCTGCAAAGCCCCTTACTGGCTTTAAGAACTGAAAAAAAGTGCACAACAGCAAAAGCATATTTAGTACCCATTAACTTTGATGTGTTATTAGTTCAAAAACTGTATTATATAACATTTGATTTTCTCAGTTTGACTGTTCTGTGGAAATCAGCAATTGTATGATAATGATTTTAAAGGAAGGTTTAGTTAATAAATTCCACCTTGGGTCTGGCCCTCTAAACAGCCAACTTTGTAACACTCAGTTTAGCACCGTTAAAGGAGGCTTCTGAGAGTTCAGTTGATTTTACATCACAGAATGAAAGATTATATGATCTAAAGACTTTGTCTTTGCAATGAAATGGGCAGGTAATTATGCAACCCATTGTGTCTAAAATCTGGTGAATTCTTCCACCTTACACTTTCCTGTACATTTATCATTTTGTTGAGGTAGTTTGGGGTGTGAGCATTTTGTAAGACGTGACCAGCCTTCAGTTCTTTTCAGTTTCACTTAGGATAAGTAAGTAGCCAGTAGCTTAGAACTAATCTGGAAAGATGAACCTTGAGCAGCTCAAGGTGTGATCATCACAACCAGAGGCTGGAACTGAGAGAACATCTTCACCTTTTGCTGAGTTGTGAGACATGTTAAGCTATAATGGAGCTACTTTCCTGAAGCACATGTGAAAATCATGGGTTACTTTAGTAATTTTTCACCTTAAACTCTTAAAAACTCGAAATTTAGAAAATTAAAATTACACATAAGTAACACCTTCATCCCTAAAACAACAGATAGATACATAGGTAGGTAGGTAGGTAGGTAGCCAGCACACCCAGCTAGAATAGTACATCACCTATTCTCGATCATTCTACTGTTTCATGGGAGTGTGAGCATTAATTGCCTCTTTCTACTTAGGTAAGCCTGGACTGTGCCCTATGATACTTGATTTATATATATTTTAACCTGAGCTTTTTCTCTTCTACTTTGGGAAACAGAAACTCTAGTTAAATTCTTTGTCTCTGCAAACAGGTGTAGATTGGTAAAAACAATAAGAGTGTTCATAAGGCTGCTATTGGCTGAAAACTGGCACTCAACCTTTTCAGTTACACTTGCCATCTGAATAGTAATGATGGAGCAATGAGGGACAGGCTTGCCTGCATCTCAGAGAATTTGTTCCAGTGTCTTACTCTCAAGACCCACCAAATAAAACTATTTAGGCAAAGAAGAGAGTAAATAGAGGTTACTTTCAAGACAGTCACTTGAGTCTCTTACAGAACAACCAAGGACAAACCAGAAAATATACTTGGGATGAGGTAAGCCTTCAAATAATAAAACATTGCTATGTCAGGCCCATACGCAACTACAGGAAGACACTATTGGCTCCATTTGGCACATATGAAAACAGGCCAAATGGTTAAGACTGGTTTAGGTCCCTACAGGTAAATAAGTAGACAGCAGCATCAAGATGAAAACCAGTACAATCATGTTTGAGTCCTGTATGCAGGGTACCGTCTCCAAGCATTCCTACTCATTTTCTCCCTGAAGAAGACAACCTTTGTTGAGAGTTAGTCATGGATTTGCTTCCACTTGACCTTTGCCATCATGCATAGAACTAATATCAAAATTAATCATCTTAGGGGTTGGAGAAGTTGTTCAGTGGTTAAGAGCACTTGTTGCTATTGCAAGGGACTCAGGTTCAATTCCCAGTGCCCACATGGTTCACTGTCCAGGGCTCTAATTCAGGGACTCCAACACTTTTCTAGCCTCTGTGGCTACCAGGTGTGCACATAGTGCAGATACATATGTGTAAATAGAATATTCATGCACATAAATCTTAAAGAAATTAGACAACTTACACAAAAGCAAAGAAGCAGCTTATATTCATAGAACAGGATAGTTCACACAAATCTAAGCAGAGTAAGCCCATATCAAAACTAGAATCTGGAGGTCTAACTTTCTGCCTAACTAGTCAATCATCTAACTGGCTATAGAAATTAAGCCATGGCTCTCCAAATACGCCCAGGATCTACTATGTTACTTGCATGGTTAAAAGGCCCTTTCAAATGTAACTAAAGTTAAGATCCTTGAAATCAGGGGTTGGGGGGAATTATCTTGTGTTAGTAAGCAGATCCATCCAATACCATCATAAGGGTACTTAATACAAAGTAGGAAGGTAAGAAGGATAAAAGTTCCTAGCAGGTTATGTGACAAAGAGCATGATCCAGTAGCCTCCAGAAAGTGCAAAGGGCCAGGTAACACATTCTCCTTAGAAGTTTCCAGAAGGAAAGAACTCAGCCTTCCCCACACTGTAATTTTTTACTTCTGAAGAATAAGAATAGCCACTGAATTTATGACAATCTGTTACATCAGAAGTAGGAAACTAATACATGGAGCATAGAGTAAGTGTTCCTCAACCTTTCAGAGAGGTACTCCTCATCCTCAACAGACCTATCTGGACTGGAATACACTAAAGTTGGTCCTGTACTTTGGTTTTGCAGTGCTAGGGACTAGATCCAGGGCCTTGTCCATGACAGGAAAGTGCTCTCTACAATTGGGCCACATATCAGTCCTTACTTTTGCTCTTAACTGAAACATTTTCTTAAAATGGAAAACACATGAATTTTTATCAGTAAAAATTTCTTCTATAGAAATATAGCTTTCTTATTTCTGCCTTTCCAACTTTTTCCAGTGTAGCCCTCAGTATTTTCCCAAGTATCCTTGATTAATCATCCACACACCTACTTATGACCAGTCTGGTACTGCTTGTCAGGTTGGCATAAGTTTGTATGTCCATGCTGTCTGAAGCAGTGTCCTTGGAAAATATAAATAAATCCTTCAGTGTTCATCCAAATGGAGAGGATAGAAGGGAGTTTAAGAAATGATGCTCTAGTTAGCAAAACCTCCTCCAAGAAAGAGATTAATATTTGAGGAAGTTCCTGGAGAGACTAATACCTGATCAGAGCTTAGGACTCAAATAACACAACTCTATGATGCCTATAAGAAATCTTAAAATGTAAAGATATAAATAGACTAAAAACCAAGAGACTAGAGACTGGATCTAGTGACACACCAGTATAATCCCCGTACTCAGGAATATAAAGCAAGATACAAGCTTTTGGAAGCCAGCCTGAGATGTACAATGAAGCCTTAGCTTTTTGGTTTTTGGTTTTTTTTAACTTTATTTATTTGCCTTGGTGTTTGCCTGGAACTGGAACTACAGACAGTTGTTAGCTGCCATGTGGGTGCTGGGAATCGAACCCGGGTCCTCTGGAAGAGCAGACGGTGCTCTTAACCGCTGAGCCATCTCTCGAGCCCCAGCTTTTTTGTTTTTTAAACATTTAATTTTATTTTATTTATTGGTGTTTTGCCTGCATGTATAACTGTGTAAGGGTGTCAGATCTTGGAATTACAGTTGTTAGCTTAGTATTTAGTATGTTGAAGATGCCAGATTCAATCCCCAGAACCATGATAGATATAGATGATTGATAGATACATACATACATATATACATATGAAATTATAGAACATGTTTTGAATGACTAGTCCTCTGGAACATACATACATACATATGAAATTATAGAACATGTTTTGAATGACTGTAGGTCTGTGGAACATGTGGATACTGGGAATTGAACTCAGGTCCTCTGGAAGAATAGTCAGTGCTCCTAACCACTGAGCCATCTCTCCAGCCCAAAACCTTAGCTTTTAGAAAGAATAAAAGGATAGAAAGGAATATACCAAAAGAAGACTTGAATTAATGTATGAATTGCCTAAAAAATTCATCAAGAGAACATAAACAATCCTAAATGTTTATATACCTTGTCAGAGCTATAAAATACACTAAACATGACCAGTGAGATGGTTCAGCAGGTAAAAATGTGTACCAAGCCTGATGACCCAATTTTGACTCCTAGAACTGCAGTAAAGGTAAAAAACAATTGGCTCCACAAAGTTGTCCTTTAACCTATACATATGCACTGTGACATGTGCGCTCTCTCTCCCTCTCTCTCTCTCATCTTTACATACATCCTACATATTTTAGATACATTAAATGGTAGATGATAGAATTACAAGGAGAAATTGACAATTGGCCAATTATAGTTTATATAAATAATAGAACGAGTACACAAAGTTAGTAGAAATACAGCTAGATTTAATGGATGCTTGTCAACCAACAACTCCGAAATACACATTTTCAAGTCAACAAGAAACATTCAGGATGGACCAGGGCTGTGAGTGTAGCTCAATAGCACAGCATTTGCCCAACTTATGCAAGGTCCTTCCTGGGTTGTATTTCAAGCACATGCATATGCCCCAGGTTAAAGACCATAAGAAAAATTAATATCACTTTTGAAAGACCCAGAATGTCGCTAAAACAAAATAAGACCATATTTCTAGGCCAGTAAACATTTAAAAAAAAAAAGTCTTGTTTTTCATTGTATTAAGACAGACTCCCAAAAGCTCTTAAAGATATGCCTGTCAAACAGAGTATGTTCTTGGACCACAATGAAATGAAATTATACATCAATTATAAACATTTCTGGAAAACACAAGTAGAGGAAACTAAAAAACACACTTCTAAGTATTACATCAGTCAGAGTGCTCAAAAAAGAAAGAGAGGGAGGGAGGAAGGAAGAAAGGAAGAATAGGGGCTAGAGGTGTAGCTAAGTGGCAAAACTCATGCTTAGTATGTTGAAGATGCCAGATTCAATCCTCAGAACCATGATGGATATAGATGATTGGTAGATACATAGATAGATACATACATATGAAATTATAGAACATGTTTTGAATGACTATGTAGTTCTATAAAACATGTATGTTACATAGCATGAACAGGCCTTAGTTTTAATATTAACAAAAATAAAAAGCCTTAAATAGAATAAAAAGAAAACCTAAGTTTGATGTTAATAAAGCAATATTGGGGAAATTCTAGAGAACTTAGTGCTTGTATTAGAAAGTAAGGTTCCAGGGGAAGCGCTGGCAAACTATAATGCTGTGGTGGTAGAGAGTGGTGGTAGACAAGGCTAGCCTGGTCTACATAGTTTCAGGTCAGTCGGGGGCCACATAGTGAGATCCTATCAAAAATAAAAACAAGTAAACAAAACAATTGGCTCAAAGATGGCTCAGCCTGTAAAGTATTTACCACACAAGCAAGGCAACCTGAGTTCATATATCTAGAATCATGTAAAATGCCTGGCATGGTGATGCACACCTATAACCATAGCACCTAGGTGGCAAGAAAGGCTCATTGCCCAATAAACCCCCGCTGAACTAATGATCTTCAAATTCACAGAGAGATACTGTCTCAAGAAATAAAGGTCAAGAACAATCCAAGAAAGATACTTGGTGTCAACCTCTGGCCTCTCCAGTCATATGCATGCATACGCCACACTAACAAGTACATATAGACATATCCTTAAATAAATAGTAAACAAATTAGTAAATGTTTAGAAGTTCTAAGTAAGTAAAAGACAAGAAGTTATAAACTTCTGTCCTGAAATAATAAAAGAGAAAGTTTTTGAAATGGAAAGTTGCTTTGGTTGTCTACATGCTTACCTATTTTATTTTTGTCGTTTTTGAGACAAGGTAACTCAGGCTAGCCTCAAACTGGCTATGCAACAGGAGATGACCTTCAACTGATCTCCTGCCTTCTGAATGCTGAGGATATACACTCCAAAACTGGTTTTTTGAAAATCTAAAATGAGATAAATCGAAGTCTTATAATACTTATCAAAAAAGGCAAATTATTAATCTCAAAAGAGAGAGGAGATGAAATAGGCACTAAGAGGATCACAGCAAAACATGATAGTCATACCTAAAAGGTCAATAACATAAATATATGGACAATAGTCAGATGCTTTTGAAGACACATTAAAAACTCACTAAAGAGGAAATGGATACCTGAATAGGTCTTTATTATTGAATAACTCAGTTAAAAACTTTCTTTAGGAAACTCCATGTCCAAGTGACATCATTAGTGAAGTCTAACTAGCTTTCAAAGAACAAATATGACTAAGCCTACAAAAAATCCCCAAAATAAAAAAAAGAAAATAGTTCATAGCTCATTGTAGGAGGCCAACATTACTCTAGCAACAAGCCCAAACACAAAAGAAAACCACAGATTTATTATATATATGGAAAGCTCATATTTATTATATATATGGAAAGCTCTTTAGGAAAAACCTTAACAAAAGCAAAAATTTGGTAAGCTGACTCCCCTATGTCAATAGATGATGCATCATAACCAGGTAGGATGTATATCAGAAATAAGGTCAGTTTAACATCTGAAAAATCAATCAAGATGAGCAGTGGTGGCCCACACCTTTAATCCCAGCATTTAGGAGGCTGAGGCAGGTAGATCTCTGAGTTCGAGGCCAGCTTGGTCTACAGAGGAAATTTCAGGCCAGCCAGGGTTACACAGAAAAATCCTGTCTTTTAAAAGAAAAAGAGTTTTTTTCTCTCCGCCCGTGGTGCCAGCAAGATGGGCAAGTGTCAGGGTCTCTGAACTGCCAGGAAGCTCCGCAGTTACCAGCGGAACCAGAAGTGGCATGATAAACAATGTAAGAAAGCCCACTTGGGCACAGCCCTAAAGGCCAATCCTTTTGGAGGTGCCTCTCACACAAAGGGAATTGTGCTGGAAAAAGTAGGAGTTGAAGTCAAGCAGCCAAACTCTGCTCTCCGGAAGTGTGTGAGGGTGCAGCTCAACAAGAACGGCAAGAAGATCACATCATTCGTGCCCAATGATGGCTGCCTGAACTTCATTGAGGAAGATGATGAAGTTTTGGTGGCTGGATTTGGTCGGAAAGGACATGCTGTAGGTGATATTCCTGGAGTCTGCTTTAATGTTGTTAAAGTGGCCAATGTGTCCCTTTTGGCCCTGTACAAAGGCAAGAAGGAGAGACCAAGATCCTAAATTTTGACAATAGAAACACAATAATAAATTTTTATATTCTGAAAAAAAGAAAGAAAATGAAAATGAAAGGAAAATAAACTGATGTAACATATTTCAAGAATAAAGGAGCTGTTAAACTTAAAATATCCTCAGATTGGTAAAACTGTTAAGTGCTGAAGCTACATATTATGGCCTATGCCCATAATCCCAAAATTTAGTAGGTTGAAGTAGGAGGATTTTGAATTTAAAACTATCCTGGTCTACATAATGAGTTTGAGACTCAATAGGGGTACATAGTGATACCCCATCTCATTCTTTTTTTAAAAAAACTTTATTTATTTATTTATTTGCCTTGGTGTTTGCCTGGAACTGGAACTACAGACAGTTGTTAGCTGCCATGTGGGTGCTGGGAATCGAACTCGGGTCCTCTGGAAGAGCAGATGGTGCTCTTAACCGCTGAGCCATCTCTCCAGCCCCATGATACCCCATCTCAAAGAGAGAGAGACTGGAGCTCCGTGGTAGTGCACTTGAGTTACATGAGCAAGGCCTTTGCTTCCATCCCCAGTGCTACAAAAAGAAAAGAAAAGAAAAAGAAATGTCAAGGCTCAAGTTGTCTCCTGAACCTGCTGTAATCTAGATCCTTCCCTCACAGCACATTTGTCAGAATGAACTTTATATATCTCAATTCTCTGTCCTTCAAAAAGAAACAAAGCCCTTTCCAATGATAACTGCCGTCTAAAGGTGGCTCCCTCTAAAATTTTTGTTGTTGTCATCTTTGTCTTTTACTCTCCTTGGGAAAATGCTAAAGATTAATTCAAAAAAGAGACTATTTAATTGTTCTAGGTACATTCCAGGAATGTGCTGTCTAGATAAAGTGTCAAATGTGATGTCAAATGTGTCGTTCCTAAAAGCAGGAAAGAAAACATTATTAAATTGTGTTTGTTTTGTGGGTCCTGGGAGTATTTTTATATGACAAAACTTTATTGTGGTTGTGAGAAAAGAAAGAAACAACTCCAAGACAAAGAAAAGCTTCTGATAAAACTGAGTCTTCCTTGGTTTTGTTTTTCTTGTTTTGAGACAAGCTCTCACTTCATATCCTGAGTGGTCTAGAACTTACCCTGTAGACCAGGCAAATTTTCAAAGATCTGCCTGCCTCTGCCTCCCAGAGTGATGAGGGGAAAGGCATGTGTGCTCCACTGGTTCCTTCACAACTGACAGTCTTAGAATATTCACTTACCATTAAAAATAATATCAAAGGCAGGAGATATAATTCAGTAATAGGGATATTGCCCATCATGGACAAGATCTTGGACTCTATGCACATCATTGAAAAAAAAATGAAGTAAAATCAAATTGTCGGAACCGTATATGTAGTATTAGTTTAGACAGAATAAGGGGATACCTGAATAAGTCTTTATTATTAAATTTCCTGTTATGTTTTCTTGTAGTTTTGCTGTTGTGCTTTGCAATGCTATGGATGGAACCTGGAACGACACTCATGCTTAGCCCCCTACACCTTAAGGGTTAAATGAGTCCCCAATGTTTCTACAATTACATAAACATTAGAACAGCTAAATGGAATGATAATAACATGTTTAGAAAAAAGTCCAAATTTTAAAAACTTTTACATTGCTGCTACAAATGATAAGGATTTCATATATTAGCTGTAATGGACATTTTGAGATTCTAACTCCAAGACCTTAGATACAATATTAAGTTGTGAGTCCAACAGCATGGCTAGCAGGTAAAGACACTTGCCATCAAGCCTCACGATCTTAATTCTAACCCTACCCTAACCCTACCACATGGTAGAAGGAGAGTACCAACTCCCACAAATTGTCTTCTGATCTCCAGATGTATGCCATGGCAAATGTGCCGGTCCATGTGTGTACAGGCACACACACTAAATAGATAAACAAGTGTAATAGACTTTTGAAACTATATTAAATTGTTTAATAAAAACACTGGACAGATTAGAAACTGACAGCTCAAAGTAAGAAACAGATATACTGGCCACTGGATGCAAACTTTTATTCTTCTTTCCTAAAATGACACCACATTTATCAAGCATAAATTAATGAGAAGTATAGAGAACTGTTGAATGTGATGATATAATCACAATTATCATCCGAGAAACCACACAATATTAGCAGTCTAAAGTATTGCCATTCTTCAAACAAAGAAAGAAAGAAAGAGAGAGAGAGAGAGAAAGAAAGAAAAAGAAATCTAAGAGTAAAAATGGATTTTATTTTTGCAATAAAAGCCTTTTGAGGACTACAAATTACAAAATAAAAACAGACCACTACATGAAAATCTAATGAATACATATTGCTTGTGCATGAAAATTTTATTGAAGTCACTACATTTAAAAAATTCATCCATAGTGCCTTCAATTATAATACTTTTAAGGTTATATCTTCATTTCACCTATATTACATATCATTCCCTGAAGATGAAATCTCAAATATCAAATTCTTAACTTATGAAGATGATTCTTTCAGGGCTGGCAAGATAGCTCAGAGGGTAAAGATGTTTATTGCCAAGCCTGATGAGCTGAGTTTGATTCCAAGGACCCATAAGGGGGAAGGAGAGAGCCACTCTTGAAAGTTTTTCTCTAACCCACACACGCATTGAATTAAATAAACTCCCTTAAAGGGGGCGATTTCTACTCTACCTCTGGTAGCATAATTCTAGAATAATTTCTTTCATCAATTAAAAAAAATCTTCAAAATGTTCACTTATAATGTGTTCCTATCAAAAATATGGCTGCATTTTCCTCTACTGACTACATTCACAGATGAATACAACCGAGATGAAAATTAAAATGCAGCCATTAAAATAAATAAGTTAATCATTTGTAATAAATAGTTGACTCATTTTTAAAATGTTTACTTAGAAGGGTCTTGTGTAGCTCTGGCTAACCTTGAACTCTCTGTGTAGTTGAGACTAGCTTTGATCTTCCTGTCTCTACCTGCCAAGTGCTGGGATTACAGGTATGTGCACCATGCCTGGCTTGCTGTCATCTTGATGACAAAAAGTTCTTTCTCCTCTGGCAGTCCCAAGTTTAGCTCCTTCTGAGCTAATGAGTTTTCCCAGGTAGTTGGAAAATACTCCTATTTCTGAACTGTGCCTATCCCGGGAGGATATGACCAACTATTTGAAGAGGTCTCAGATATGACCTCAGCTTCATCTCCAGTATGCACAAGTATTGGGAGTAAAGTTCAGCAGAAGGCTTCCCTGAGTTTCTTTATCAAAGCTACAAAATGAAAAAACACCCTCAAGCCTATATGAAATCTCAAACTCAAAGGCTAGGTTTTCTAAAAGATGCCAGAGAAAAACTACCCTTGAACCTTGAAGGGAAAGATCTTATAGGGCTACTGACATCACACAAAATTCCAAGGCATTTGTGCGAAATTCCAGTTTCCTGACTTGGCAAGTAAACATCCCTTTGCTGTGTCCATTGAACATTCTTTCCCTGGGGCTGCTTTAAGCTAAGAATTCAAGCTTGGGATGTAGCTAAGTAGTAAGTGTTTAACCAGCATGCAACAGGCCTTATTTAAATTCCAGTTTCCAATTTCTCTCTCTCCCCCCAAAAAATAACTCTAAGAATTTCTTCTGGTTTTGTTTTGTTGTGTTGTGTTTGAGACAGGCTTTCTCTGTGTAACCCTAGCTGTCCTGGAACTTGCTTTGTAGAGCAGCATGGCCTAGAACTCAGAAATCCACCTGCCTCTGCCTCCCCTAGTGCTGGGGTTAAAGGCACGCACCACTACGGTCTAGCAACCCTAAGAATTTTTAGGGAATCCTCCAGAGCCACTATCAAATAGATCACTTCAGTCCAAGGCTGATTTCCTGATTCTTCAGCAAGCTTTCTTCTCCTTTTCCTCTTTATTTCTCTTACTGCACATCACACAGCAATCAACTGGAAGGTCTCTCAGTATATGTTCCTTTCCTGATCCTGTGACTTTGAGAAATAGGTTTTTTAATGTATATCTATTGTTCAGTGATGGATTGCTAGTCATGGTGGGACATGACTATAGTCCTGGGACCAGGGAAGTTGAACCAAGAGAATTGACAAGTGTTTGAAATCAATCCGGGCTACATGGTGAGTTCTAGGCAAGCCTGAACTACAAGGAAAGATCTTGTTTTAAAAATCAGACCAGTCACGTGTGGTGTGGTAGTAGTGCATGCCCATAACAGCAGCATTTGGGAGAAAGAGGCAGAAATATCAGGAGTTGAAAGTCATTTTCAACTCCATAAGAAGAATGATAGAGTTTTGTTTAACCACTCAGTATTTTTTTTTCTTTGAGAGTCTTCTCACATTTTTGAAAAAAAGAAATAACTTTTGTTTGTTTGTTTTTTAGTGACAAGGAGGTCCTTGAACTCCAAATCCTCCTGTCCCTGAAGCAGGATACAAAGACAGACAGTGGAGATTATAGGGGCGTGAAGGGAAAGAAGTCCCTCAGCCCAAAGTCTGGTTAAAGCCCTGTAACAGTTGAAAATCAACATTCCCAACACAAGGTGCAGGAGATGGTTCAGTGGTTAACAGTGCATGCAGAGGACCTGAGTGTGTTTCCCAGCAATCACATCAGGCAGTTGACAACCACCCTTAGCTGCAGCTTCAAGGAATCTAACACCCTCTTCTAGGCCTCTTTGGGCAACCACACACACATGCACATACCCACACAAAGACACATCCACATAATTAAAAATAAAATAAATCTTTAAAAATTTCTATCAGAACTGGGCAGTGGTGGCACATGCCTTTAATCCTAGCACTCTAGAGGCAGCTGCAGGTAGATCTACGAGTTCCAGGCCAGCCTTGTCTACAGATCGAGTTCCAGGACAGCCAGGGCTACACAGGAAAAAAAAAATCTATTACAGTTAACAACTGCTGAACAGCCTTTTCCCTTCCCAGATGTACAATTTTCTAAGAATCTCACCAGATATCCTCTTATAGTAAAAGGACACTTCCTAATCCCTTGTGTAGCCCTGGTGGCTCCTGGTTTTATCTTATCAGTTGTGGTCCCATCCAAGGCTCCTCTATAGCCACTTTATAATCTCATTCATCAAAACATGCAAGAACTGCTTAGCAGCCCTTGAAATGTAACCTAAGCGCTGTATATGTAACCAATGCCAAGAGACTTCAAAGTGACTCTTTGAGAAGATCATACTCATACTCTTGACTATGTTGGCTTCTTCCCCTGGCTGCCTTTCTTCCCATTCTAATGAACTCCAACTCTGTTCCCTACTGGCTTATCCTGAAAGTCCTTTCTATGCTGAAACCAAGGATTTGGTTTTATCCATTTAAGATCCCCAAATGATTAAGAGAACCCCTGAGACTGCTTCAGGCTACTTTGTAAAACTGTACCTAGTGCCTCTTTTGCTGCTGACAAACCAACCCCAAATTCTGGGATGGTAGGTGAAGGCCACCACACGTGGCTGAAAGAAAAATCATTCTCATGGCTTCCTAGTAAGACCAAAGCCACTACTCTGAATTGAACTGTTGGTTCACAAAAATTTCATTATTTCTTCCTTAAGCATTTTAACAAATCCATTTTTTGAAGGTTCATTCTGTTTGTTAAGTTTTCTCATCGTTACAATTTGGTCTCATAAAAATTGTTCCAGGCTAGGGATATGGGTCATTGATGGGATGTTTGCCAAGCATGTACAAGGCCCTGTGTTCTCTCCCAGCAACACACATACACACACACACACACACACACACACACACACACACACACACACACACAATGTAGCCCCTGACAGTCAGGAGCTGACATGATGCTGTTAGCAAGGCTTTCATCTTCTCCTGTTAAATATAAATTGGTTCATAGATCACCAACATCAGATAGGGCCACACTGTAACAGTGATGGATCACTATAATACAAGACTAGGGTCAAAAGATGGCTCAGTTGTTTTTTAAAGGCACTTGCTCTGCCAAATGGCAGATGGTAGTAATGCAAGGAAAGAACCATGAAGCCCTGGGCCTAAGCATGGGGGCCACAGCAGCTTCCTTGGAGGTTTCAGTCAAAAATTGATCCCTGGAACCCACATGGAGAAAGAAGAGATTCCCGTAAGTTGTCTCCTGACCTCCAAATTTATGCTGATGTGCATGTGGCATGTGCTTGTGCTTGTGTGCATACACCCCTACACATAAATAAATAAATAAATAAATAAATAAATAAATAAATAAATGTAAAAAAGTAAAGACTAGTCATAGAAATTACAGAAATGATGAAAACTACCAAAACTAGTGAGTGCTACTTCTCTATTATTGTCCTTACCTCCTAGGCAAGAATTAAATCATAAGGGCTGGAGAGGTGGATTAAGGTGCTCTTCCAGAGGATCCAGGCTCAATTCCCAGTGCCGTTATGGAGGTTCACAACTATTCTATTCAACTACAGATAGGCAATCTACCTCTTTCTTCTGGTCTCCACAGATACCAGACATGTGCAAAGTACATAGACATACATGCAAGCAAAATATCCATATACATAAAATACATTAAAAAATAGGATCTCTAGAGAGATGGTTCAGCAGGTAAAGGCACTTCTAAAGGACCTGTGATTCCACATGGTGACTCACAACCATCTTTAACTCCATGTTCAGGTGATCGTGCACTCTCTTCTGGGCTCTGCAGCTACCAGGCATACATAGTACACAGACTTATAGGCAGGCAAGACACCTATATATGTAAAATAATAAATAATTAAAAATTTTAAATACCCGGGGCTGGAGAGATGGCTCAGCAGTTAAGAGCACCGTCTGCTCTTCCAGAGGACCCAGGGTTCGATTCCCAGCACCCACATGCCAGCTCATAACTGTCTGTAGTTCCAGTTCCAGGCAAATAATTAAATAAATAAAGTTTAAAAAAAATTTAAATACCCAATCATAGAATTACCACTATTCCCTGACAGCATCCAGTCCTCAGACTCCCTGAAATCACCCTAGACAGGACAAACCCATCAATAGTTTCTGTTCAAAGTTTTGTTGCTGCAGTATGGCACAGTTCCCCATGATGTGTGTTCTCCTTTCTCATTGCCATGAGTTTGATTACGAGTAGTGTGCTATGGCTATGTAAGAGAACGCTTTTGAGGAATTAAGATGTAGGTCAGCAAAGTAGCAGTTATATAGTAGTGTAGTAGCATGCAGAGACCCTACATTCTAGTGCTGTCCCCTGAAAGAGAAACAAAGACAGACACATACACAAAGTACACACATACGCATACACAGAGAGAGAGAGACTCAACATTTTCACAATCCAGATGAAAGATAATCATAAATCCTTTACACTAATTTTGCAACTTGTGCTGGTTAGTTTAGAATGATCTGGGAAGAGAATACCAGTGAGTGAGGAATTACTCTAGATCAGTTTGGTCAGTGGGCATGCCCCTAGAGGATTGTCTTGACTGGTAAGTGATGAGGCCTGCTGTGAGAGGCACCATTTCCTGGGCTAGGCCCTAAACTGCACAAGAGTGAGGAAAGTGAGCAAGTTAATGGCAGGTGGCACTCATTTCTTTCTGGTCTTGACTGTTGATTTCATGTGACTAAACTTCTTGAGTTCCTGTCTTGATGTCTCTCAATAACGGACTGTACTCTGAAATTATAAGCCAAATAAACTCTTTCTTCCCCTGACATAGCAACAGAAATAAAACTGGGACACAAATTTTCTGTAAGATTTTTTTCTAAGTAAACTTGTGCCAGGTGGGCGTGGTAGCACACAGCTTTAATCTCAGCACTTAGGAGTCAGAGGCAGTCAGATTTCTGAGAGTTTAAAATCAGACTGGTCTACGGAGTGAGTTCCAGGACATCCAGAGCTACATAGAAAACCCTAACTCAAAGAACATAAAATAAAATAAATATAAGGTTATCCGTCCCTGAAAAAACAAAACACTAACTACTTTTTTTTTTTAATTTTTATTTACTTGCCTTGATGTTTGCTTACATGTGTATCTGTGAAGGCGTTGGATCCCCTGAAACTGGAACTACAGACAGTTGTGAGCTGCCATGTGGGTGCTGGGAATTGAACCCTGGTCCTCTGGAAGAGTAATCAGTGCTCTTAATCGCTGAGCCATCTCTCCAGCCCCAACAGTAACTACTTTAACAACCTTTATGTGACAGAAAATAAAAGTGACAAACACCACTCCCAGACCTGTAAGTCTATTCAGCAGCAGATCCAGAGAGTTGAAATGAAGTCCCCAGGAAGATGATAGAAATCTAGGAGAGAATAGTGGAGACCAGAGTAAATTAAAGCAATGGCAAAACCACCAGGAGGTCATTAAAAGGAGACTTCTCCTCTGCTGTGGAGATAACACCAAACGGAAGATGATACCAATGCAGAGAGAGGGCCTTGAAGCCCTGGGCCTACACATGGGCACCACAGCAGCTTCCATGGAAGTTTCAGCAGCAGCCTTCAGGCCACAGTGGTTAGCACTGAGATGAGGCTGCAGACTCATGGGGGCCATTTGGTCAGATCAAATGCACAAAGGGAATCTTCTGTCTCCCCTCTCCACCAGAAAGAGTCTGAGATAAATAATAAATAATAAATAACATTTGCCTGGTGGTATCCCTCCTTTGAGACAAGGTTTCTCATTAGCTCATATCTCACCAATTTGGCTGGCCATCAAGCCCTTGGGACCATCCTGCCTCCACCTCCCAGCACTGGAATTACAACCATATGCTGCCCACCATACATGGCAGGTTCTAGACAACAAACTTAGGTCTTTACACTTGCAAAGCAAGTACTTTGCTGATTCATCTCCCCAGTCCTATTAAAGCTCATGCTGGCACAGAAGCCTTGGCTTGGTTTGGCCCAGCCTTCATTGTGTCTGTGTAGAGATGCTTCTGAGAAAGCAGACTCCACAGCACTCCCCTGCAAAGAGGCTCTGTGCTACTCCAGCTAATCTCCACCCAGAGATACTAGGACACTTTCAGCACCTATGCAGAAGAAGGCAACAAGTCTGGTTGATGTTCATTACTGCATGTTAACAGGTCAGGGGCCACATTACTACCTTGGGCGATCTTGCAAAAGCCAGACTTGTTGACGTCTGCACCATTTTGTAAAAACTTACACCAGAGTACCAGAGTAGAGGACCCAGATTACAGCTTTAGCTACAATATAGGGAATATCTTACTCTGTGTGTGTGTGTGTGTGTGTGTGTGTGTGTGTGTGTGTGTGTGTATTTGTTGGAAGTCAGAGAAAAACTTGCAGGAATAGATTCTTGCTCCTTCCACATGACCATGTGGATTCTGGAAATCAGTCTCTGGTTGTCAGAACTATTTTTATGAACTTAAATTAGGAAACAAGAGAAATACAGTGAGAGATGTCCCAGTTTGGATGGTCCCATTCATGAAGGCAGAGCAGGAAGTCTGCTGGGGAGAGGACTGCTTTGGGCCTGTTTGCCAGGCATGCTGACTGTTGAAAGACGGTGGTTTCCTGCTATAGCTTTGGGAAAGATCAGGGCTGAGATATACAGACTAGGGAGGGAGCTATAGGCATTCCAGGAGGCAAAGGGGTTAGGAACAAGAGGAAACTGCTTAGAAACTACAGCAGAAGTCACGTGTGGTGATACATGCCTGTAATCCCAGCATTTGGGATGCTTAGGTAGGAGCATCAACACTGAGTTTGAGGCCAGCCTGGGCTACTTTGTGAATTCTAGGTCAGTCTGGGCTATAGAGCAGAAACCTCATCTCCCTCCGTAAAAAGTTCTTACATTTCTCTGAATGTCTTTGTGTGTTTGGCAGATGTTTTTCTCCAGCTGAACATACTTTTGGGAGTCTCCTTGCTTTGCAGATGCTGGAGAACACAGTAGAGTGATTGTGTTAAGTATGTCCTTGAGTGAAAGAATCTAGAAACTGATTTTTTCCAAGTTTCTGTCCTTAAGTTTTAATTGGAGTACTAGAGGAGCAGCCCAGGGCTTCTGTGGGTGCTGCATATGGACAAACCCTAGGTTCCATCCCCAGCACTATCTCCAAAGGAAAAAAACTTTCAACTGAGTTTGTTCTGATCCTGTCCAACATGTCTAGAGTTTTCTTGTGCTTTGTGTTGCTTGCTCATTTTCTTCTTTTCCTCCTTAGTGAATTAAAATTATAATGGCAAACTGACGGTGTTTTAAATGTGTCGGGATTTTTGCATAGTTCAGAAGGCTAAAAGAAGAATGGGGCTGTATATTCCAGAAAGGTGAGCTTAGAATATATACACACAATAAAACACACAAATCTTGAGTAAAATACTACATGCCTTATTTTTAACTACACTTATTTAATTATGGAAGGGGGGAATCATGCACATGTCATAGTCTATTGTGTAAGTCAGAGGAAAATTCTTGGGAGTCTGTTCTTGCCTTCTACCATGTGGATCCTGGGGACTGAATTCACCAATTTAGCTAAGCTAGCTGGCCAAAGATGCTACATTCTCTACTCCAGAGTTACATATATGAGGACACACACCTTTTCAATAGGTGCTGGGAATCTAAACTGGGTTCCTTATGCTGGCACAGTGATTTCTTTACCAAACAAGTCATCTCCCCAGCCCCTATTTTAATTTTGAATTTTGAAAATGATCTTCTGCATCCATGGTTGGCTTGGAAGTCCTCATGTAATCCAGGCTGTCGTTGAACTTTCAGTGGCTTTCTGCTTCAACCTCTGAGGAGTTATAGGATTATATGCAAACACCGCCATACCCACCTCCCTCCACTACTTTTTAAGAAAAAATGTTTAGAGCTGGTGAAATTGTTCAGCAGTTAAGAGCACTTGCTATTTTTGCCGAGAAGGTGGGTTCTGTTCCCAGCACCTGATGCAGCATGTTCTTGTGATCTCCACAGGCACAGGCATGTATGTATACAGTGCACTAATATATGCAAGCAAAACACACACACAATAAAGTAGTATTTTTTAGAAAAAGAAAGTGGAATAGAGACAGAAGGATTCAAGGCTATTCTCACCTACATAATTTAAGGTCAGTGCAGGCTACCTGAGACTTTTCTCAAAGAAAAGAAAGGGGGGCTGAGTTTTGATTTGGGGTTGGTGATACACAATGAGACTGTTAAGCAACAATTTCTTTGGGATAGGGGTATGGATCAGTGGTAGAACACCTTGAGGTGGGTGGCCCTGAGTTTCACCCCACCTCTACAAAAACAAAAGGAAGAGAAATAACATGAAAGTACCTTTAAAATTTTCAGACATACCAGGTGATCATTATGTTCTACTGAGTTCTAGCACCAGCCCAAACTCAGGAGTGTTTTGGAGAACAGTGTAGCTAGGCATGGCTCTCAGTGAGGACTGGAGAGCTAAGTGTTGTTTTACTCCATGCGATTTTTAAACCATATCAAATAAAGCAAATTTTTCTTCTCCTTCCAAAAGTATTTTGCAAGGGATGGCCTGCCGCCACCAAGGTCTTCCCAACTAGGGAGATGAAGGGCTTTGTTTAACCACTTTGTTCTTTCCTTTTTAACCTATTTGTGTTTAACCAGATCCCTGTCCCAATCCCTTAGGCATTTTAACAACTTCTTTCTGTTTGTTGAACTAAGAGATTAACTTTAGATAGCTGTCCAAACTCCAAAGTCTAGTTTACTGTGCTCTTGCCGCTTCACACTCGCGCGCTGGATGTATTCAGCTGGCTACTTTCAGTTGCTGTTGGAGATAGGGGCCCGCGAGAGCATCAGGAGCAAGAAGGGTGAGCCCTCAAAGGTTACTGGTCTCTGCTAGTCCCCAGGTCTGCCTGACCTGTGTCCCTAAGCTAGTTATTTTACCCCCTTCCCAAGGTTCTCTGTCTGACCTTTGAGTCACCTGCACAGTCACACTAGCCCTATGAATATCCAGAACAGGATAGCACTAGTGGAGAAGAAAAGGAAGCTAGATTCCCAGGCGACCCGGAAGCTAAATTTGCTCCCCCTAGTCTCCTAACCCAGGGCAGAGACTGCCTTGTGATCAGCCTGAGACCCACGCACGCCAGAAGCCAGGAGCAAGGCAGGCTCGGTGGCAGTCACTGACCGCAACCCCGGGAGGCTGAAGCAGTGCTACCTGCTTGTGCAAAGAACCCCTGTAGGCACAGGTACTCCACGTGTAGCACGGACCCCTGGCAGCCTTCTCTTATCACCACCCTTCCCCCACCTCTGCCTAAGCCACCAGTTTGCAGCCAGTCTCCGGGCAGAAATGCCCTTTGCCAGCACCGCCCCTTCCCCCTCCATACACACATTGCTTGCAGGACAGACCGTCGAGTTAAAAGTGCTACTGCAAAAGTCCCACGTCTGACCTTGGGACATCTAAGATTGATAGCATGAAAGCCCTTTGGAGCCTGGGCCAATTTTTAACAGCAATTGAACATGGCAAATGCTACAGTGCTGGTAGTTAATACTTTGACACAGGTCTTAGCTGTGCTTCCAAAAACATGAAATTTATTGAAGGAAACATTGAACTAGAATTTGCTGCCCCCTCGTATTTATTTGCCCACCCAGACATGTGACTGCTTAGTTCAAAGCAGGTAGACACCTGGGAGAAGGTGGAGATGCAGGCAGTTTCCATCAGCACTAAGGCCTACTGAGGTGGACTTGCAAAGTTTCCTGCCCCTTTAAGGGAGAATTCTCAACTGATCTCTATTTTTCTGATAATTTTTTTTTTATTTCTCTCAGTTCAGTGGTCACAGTCTTTGGCCTAAAGTCCAAGCATAGAATGTTCTTTGCCTGTGAGGTTTAAGGTTCCTTGCCAAACTGGTCTCAAGAAGACAAGATCCAACTAAGGGAGCTGTGAGTCCATTCCCTCATGGTGGAACTTGAGGTGTAGCTCTGTAACAGAGTGCATTCAAGGTCCTGGTCCCCAGCACTGCCACAAAAAAAAAAAAGTCCTTCAGACCTTCCATTATCTGAATTTGAAAATGAACATACGTTTTTTTGGGGGGTAGAGACTGGTAGATATTACTTAGGCCCTAGCACAGGCTGGGAAATTGTTCTACCTCGGCCACGCACCAAACCTCTGGCTGTTAACTTAAGTCAGTATGTTATCACTGATGAACACATTTCTAAAAATTGGCTGGCCTCCAAAGAGATCAATAGCATCAATGGATGAGGGAAGGATGACAGCAAAAAAAGATGACCTGCAGACACCCAGAGGGGCCACCAATGAGGGAGCTGCCCACCCCCTGGAGGTCAGGGTGCTGGTATAAAGGGCACTGACTGACTAGTAGGCTTGTTGAGAGTTATTATCACCAAGGAGTGGGTGGCAGAGTGTTTCCTTTCTTTTCTATTTTAAAGGCAGCTTGAAAAAACCCCTCCTCGGTAAGTTGACTAAAGATGTCTCATGTCATGTCTTGTCAACCATTTCTTCTTTTTCCTTCACACCACCTCCTGTCATGCTGCGCACTTTGCTCTTGGGGTGGGGAAAATACACCCACGTTTCCATTCTGATCCAGTACTGGCATACCTCAAGAAGATTTCAGATTTGTTCCCAGACTGCTTTGGTAAAATTAACTTTATAATAAAACAAATAACAGATGTTTTTGTCTTCCCAGTGCATTTACAGTTATATTTACAGTGTACAGAAATGCTACTTTGCATACCTTAACTAAAAAATCCTTTATTTTTCAAAATTCTAAGTACTGTCTGAGCTGTTGAAAACCTTGTGCAGATAGAATTGCTCAATGCAAGATTGCCACTAACCTGAGATTTGTGAAGACAGTAGTATCTGCATAATGCCAAAAAAAAAACCAAGGTATCTCTGACATCTGTACTGGGTCTTGTGCTGAATTTACTGCATGTAATTGTCTCTCATTTGTTCTCTGTTACCTTTAATAGGCTTTTCCTGTGACCATGTCTTCCATCAAGATTGAATGTGTTTTACGGGAGAATTGTAGGTGTGGGGAGTCTCCAGTTTGGGAGGAAGCATCCAACTCTCTGCTGTTTGTAGACATCCCTGCAAAGAAGGTTTGTCGATGGGATTCACTCAGCAAGCAAGTGGAACGGGTGCCAGTGGGTAAGAATGAAAGCTGAGTTTCTTTCCTTGTAGTTAACCAACTTTTCCCAGAGAGGGGGTGGGGACTGGGGGATGGGGGCGTTGGGGGTGGAGGATATCATTGCCCTGGGTCCATCTTGTTAAAGCCTGATTGAAAATGCTTTGAACCTTTTGGGTTGTCATGTTCTCTGTGTTTGTGTTCCCACTTGAAGCCAGCCAATGATTATCAATACTTTTCTCATCCTCTTGCATGGAGCACAGCATTCTAACTTCCTGTTTTAGTTTGTGATGCTGAGGATGGAACCCTGAGCCTTCCTGGGCTTCAAAAGCATCAACCAGGACTGTTTATTCACTGCACAAATGTGAGATTACTGACAGGATTCCCAAGAGAGCTTTGTGGTTTCAGAAGGGTTACTAGGGCTTTCTATGGCTCAAAGCAATGGGCCTGGTGTGATTATCAGCAGACAAACCAGTTTCTGTTTTGTTACTGCATTCACAAGAAGAGATAGCAGGATTTTCCTAAGATTACGGGAATTTCTGGTTTCTGCTATCTTTTCCCATGAATCCAACTGTGACTTTAAAGCTTGTTTTCCCTGGTGTTGGAGATTGAACCCAGGATGTGTACATACCAAAAGCTTTGTTCCCAGACTAAAAGCAGCTTTCTTTGAAAAAAAATGGATTTTTGTCTGTGCAGGGTGCACTGGTTCCACAGCACACATGTTGAGCTCAGAGAAGAACTTGCAGGAGTCTGGTTCACCCCTCCCACCATGTGTGGAAGTCGGAAGATAACTTTTGGGAGTCTTTCTTTCCACTATGTGAGTCTTGAGGACTGAACTCAGATCATCAGGCTTGGTGTCAAAAAAGGCTTTACCTAGTGAGCCATTTTCTTTATAAGGGTAGGACTTGTTTCATAGCTAAGGTTGATATGGAACTCACAGGTTCTTGCTTCCACTAGAAGCAGCTTCTAAGTACCTATCAACAAGTTTATATAGCTGCAAGCAAAATGCTTCTTCTGCCTTTGCTTTCCCTGCTCCCTCATTCCCAACATTCACAAAATTCCTATGCCTAATCTGCAAAGCCTCCCAGTCTTGCAAAGGGTCTGTGTGTTAGCAGGATCTTAGAAAGCTAATCTATCAGGAGGCATGTCTGGCAGTAGAGTCCTTGTGAAGAGCATGACCCTCCTTATACGGTCCTGCATATTCCCAGGGCCCCCAAGGGCTTGAGTCAACTTCTGAGTGGGGTTTTGAGCTAAAACCATTCAGCTTTGATGAGGTGCTTAAGAAATGTTTCTAAACAAACTCAGATAAATGTATTTCCTGTGATACTCACCATAGTAATCTCTTTCCACTTACAAAGATTTTAATACAGGGAAGATTATTAAAACCAGAAAAGCTAAACTAGTAAAAATAAAAAATAGGAATATAATAAAGAGATATAAAGATTGTATTTCGTTGCATATACTTTCAGAAAGTATTTGAGAAATGAGAAACAATTCATAATTAAAATATTAAAAACAAGGAACTTTTGAAAATGGTATTAGCTAGCTATGACAGTGCACACCTGTGATACCAGCATTCAAAAGGTGGAGACAAGAGGCAACAGAATCCTGAGATTAAGGCTACCCTCAGCTACACTGTCAGACAACATCTTGGTACCATTAAAAATCACTGCACCCCTTCCTAAGAAGTGTTACATGACACAATGACCTCTGCTGGACCACCAGAGTGCTTACTACCTTGTAGTATTGCCTTTACCTCTGCAGATGCGCCAGTCAGCTCAGTGGCACTTCGAAAGTTGGGAGGCTATGTTGCTACCATTGGAACCAAGTTTTGTGCTTTGAACTGGGAAGATCAATCAGTATTTGTCCTAGCCATGGTGGATAAAGATAAGACAAACAATCGATTCAATGATGGAAAGGTAGATCCTGCTGGGAGATACTTTGCTGGTATGATTTCTTTTATTTTTTAGCCCATATTTGTTGTATTTCAATTTTCGTCTCTGTGTGGGGGAAGGTGATGGAGGGTGTGCTGTGTGATGGAACAAAAAAAAAACTAAATATGCCAAACAAGTGTTCTATCACAATAATTAATACTGTATAATGAATATTGTATATGTATATATATATATACACCTTACCTAGAGTTACCTGTAAACAATTTGTTCTTGTTTTAATATACACTCTATCTAAACATATTCTCTCCAGAATCATTTGGAGTTGTGTGTGTGTGTGTGTGTGTGTGTGTGTGTGTGTGTGTGTGTGTGTTGTGTGTTCCTTAAGGAAAATGGCTTGTTTTTTCCTGGGGCACAGACTTACTATGCGACCTTAGCCTGTCTGGAACTTGCTATGTCGACCAGGCTGACCTGAACTCACAAAAATCCATCTGTTTTTGCCTTCTGAGTTCTGGGATTAAAAGTGTGTGCTGCCATAGCATATTCTTATATGAACACAAATTAGTAACCAACTTACTGAAGTTTAGCATTGATTCAATACATCTATATGCCTGTTATGCGAACTGACCAAATAGCATCCTTTAGAGAATTTTCCCCTCCAGTGAGGGATTCAGTCTGGAGTCACATACTGTACTTACTTGTCTTTTCATTCTCTTAATATGAAACATTTTCTTGACCCTCCCCCCACTCTCTCTTTTATGGCATTGGCATTTTTAAAGAATATGGTCCCACCCACCCTCTTTAATAATAGAGCATTCTTCATTTTGTAGATGTCTGATGTTTCCTTGCGATTAGCTTGATGTTAGACATTCCTGACTGGAATCTTGTGGTGGTGATGTCCAAGTCCTTCCCAGGGCATCCAGCCCGGAGGTACACCGTGTCCCTCTGCCCCTCACTGGTGATGTTGAGGTCCTGCTGCATTCCTCTGCTTCATAGTAACTGCTGTTTTGTTTTGTTGCTTTGAGAAGAAGTTTTACTGTAGGGCCCAGGATGCCCTCAGACTTGCTATATAGCTCAGACTTGACTCGAATTTTGCAATCCTCCTGCCTCCAGCTCCCAAATGCTGAAATTATACACACATATCAAACACCACATCTGACTATATATAACTTTAAAAGAATTTTAACTGTAGTTTAAAATATCATAGTTATTTCTCATTTACCTCTTCCCAAAACCACCCTGAAAATTAACCAAAGTTGATTCACTGTCACTACTTTCCCCCCCTACACTGCCTTCTTATGTTGTTGGCTATGACACCCTTCCCATGGTGACTCACTGTCACAATGAAAGACAGATAAGATGTGAAAAACTGGCTATATATTGGTCCCCATCTTGTTGGACTATTTACAACCACAGATATTACCCAGCACAGGTTGAAAGATTAAAGATGGGAACCCATGGAGAGTTCCTCTGCCAGCAATTTCTGCCAGGTAAAGAACTATGAAGTTGATCATAATGCTTGTTATCCTAGCACTTAGGAAACTGAGGTAGGAACATTGCAAGTTCAAAGCCAGCCTGGGCTATATAACACAAGTTAAGAGTTCATATGCTCTTCAATCTTTTTCTATGTAGCAGCTAGTGTGGACAAATGTTCAGGAACCAAACTCAACTTTGAGATAGCAGGAAACTACTGAGTGTCCTGTCTCCCCGGGGATCTACCCTGTCCTCTTGCCACTCAAGCTTGCTTCTCCTGTTTGCAATCTGCTTTCCTGTTTTTTGAAATAAAGTATGAAATTGTAGCTCTTTGGTTTCTTCATTCTAATCAGTCTTCTCTGGCCTCTGAGATCATGTGACACCCAAGACCATCTCCCTGAATAGTGAATAATGATTTCAGTGAATGAAGAACTTGAGAAGAATATATATTCTGCTGTTGTTGGGTGAAAGATTCTGTAAGCATCATTAACTCTCAGCTTTTAGTTTTTCTTTGGTGTTGCCAACATTTTATCTACTTCTGTCTGCCACTGAGAGAATGTTATTGATTGTTCCCAGGATAGTTCAATACTTCTCTATCTCTTTTCAGTTATGAGAAATTTTGCTTTGTGTATTTTAAAGCTCTAGTATTAAACACATAAACATTTACAATTACTGTGTATTCTTACTGAATTGGCCATTTTCAACCTATAACTCCCTTCTTTGTCCATCATATGTAATGTGACATTTTCCCTTCGTTGTTTTCAAGTATCTTTATTTGACTTTGGGTTTCAGCAGTTTGAGAAGTATATGTGGGTGTGAATTCCTTTCTGTTATGTTTTAGACTTGCTCAGCTTCTTAAATCTACTGAAAAGGTTTATACTTTTCTCCAATCAAGAAAATTTTAAGCCACATAATCTTCAAAAACATTTGGCCCTTCACTTTTTCTTTTTCTCTAGGTATCCAATAACGTATTACCCTTTTGCCATTCCTGGCTACACTGCTCTGTTTGTCTTGCAAAGTTTTCCCCTCTGCTGTTCACTTTATCTGATTCCTATTGAGATAGCCTAGGCTACATTGGCTCTTTGCTGTTGTTGGTGCTCTTCTGCTATTGAGTTGCTCTAACACACTCTAGCTTTGTTTGCTTATTCTTCACAGCTTCTACTACTTCAGTAATCTATTTTGAGTTTCAGGACTGTTTATAGTTATTTTTTATAAAAGTTGCTTTAGGTTTTACCAAAAGTGAAGTGCCATATAGTTTTTAGAATCTGTTGATCTCCTACACTGATTGAGTCATCCACCCTTCTCTGTGTTGCTGAATTTAATAATGAGATAACTGAGGTGATTAACTTACAAAGAGGAAAATACTATTTTGATACATGTTTTTAAAAGTTCTAGGCCATGATCAAATAATCCTATTGCTTTGGGCCTCTGGTGAGGCAACATAATGTTGTTGAGAATATGTGATAGAGAAAATGTGCATTTGTGAACCAGAAAGCAAAGGATGTCTAGACTGGCCAGTGTTCTTTCCACAATCCCTTTAAAAGTCTTGCCTCCAGTGACCTGAAGACTTCTAATAGGCTCCACCCCCTAAAGAGCCATAGCATCTCACATGGGCTTTTGGAGACATTTGATACCAAATTATAGCACCAAATAACTCTAGGTTATATCCTAGACATAATGAATAGTGTATTATGAGACCTTGAACATTGTTTAAATCCTTTAGAACACGTTATTGTTACCTTAGGAAGTAGCATATATATATATATATATATATATATATATATATATATATAATAAGGCCAATCATTCCATCCTGCTTAGCATTAGGTACAAGAAGGATCTGATCCACATGTGGTCAGAGAACTTCACCTATTAGCTACATTCCCAAAATCTTTGGAATGTTGATTACAATATTAGCTATGTGATGAAGGCTGAGGATGAGCCTAGGAGTTCATAAACATCTTTTAAGGGGTTACATTCTTATATATCTCAGGCTATCCTCAATCTCCTTCTCTTCCTCCCTTTGCCTCCAGAGTTCTAGGATTACAGGGGAGGGATCCACCATACTTGTTTATGTCATGCATTTTGTTCAGGTTTTATACTTGTACTCAGTAGGAGAAAATGAGGTTAATTCATATTCATTCTTTTTTACTTGAAACCATATTTCTAAATTGGTAAATTGAGTATGTATGCATTG
>PVIH01021271.1:0-30079 GCA_004025045.1 Sigmodon hispidus | reverse complement strand
GGGCAGCTATCTTAGTCCCTGCAATTGCAGATAAGAAATCCTGAGTAAATTGGGATAATGGGCAACGATAGTGGAAAGAAAACAAATGGGAACAGAATAGTTTATTTGAGCGAGGGCAGAGAGGGAGAGAAAAGAAGGAGATACACTGATAAGAAGGAGTCATTTGGGTGTAAGAGAGAAACCTGGAATCCACAAGGGTAAGTCCAGCTGAGTGAGACTTTAAGCAATAGTGGAGAGAGGGTGACTGAACTGGACTTTCGCTGCAATCAAGTTGATGACCATCCTAATTATCATCATAGAACTTTCTTTTTTCTAGGCAATGTATTTCCTTACATGATTTCAGGGGTTTTTTTTCCTGCTATAATCTCCATGAAAATAAATAAAAGTGCATTGTGCAGGTTGCAAAATCCATAGCCGTATTCTCCACAGTGAAGTGCCTACTGCTTGGTGTTGCAGCTCCCTCTTGGAGAATTCTAAGGATAATATTTCTTATCACATCATTACTTTGTTTGGCACATTTTAAAATACAATCATAAAACTTGAAAAGCAAAGTCAAAAGGTCTGAGACAATTGTATCATTTTTTTTTCTTATAGAAAGAACAATGTGTTTGAGAGTTTGTACTATGCCTATACTTTAAATTTAATTCCTGTGAGTGCACAGTTCATACGGAAACAATAAAAACTAAATTGGTCTCTTTCTGTTACAATGACCACTATTAATGGATTTTTTTTTCCTCATGAGGTTCCACAAATTTAAAAAGAATTATTTTATTACATGAAATGATACATGGAAAAGAACTAATTTAATTACATTACGCTTTTGGAATTTATTATTTATTTCTAAGGCAAATTCATTTTGTGATTATTTTTTTTTTTTCCTTTCGCTGGTAGGACGTCATGGGAAGTGGAAGGCTTCTTCCTTTAAGGAGTACACAGAAGGGAATTAAAAGTGTCTTGGACTCTGAAGTGGTTTCCAGGGACTGTTTGGAGGTATAAGAAGTCAAGAAACTCACATCTAAAGCACAGACTGGCCATGCGGGCGGGCGCAGCAGGAAAGAGGAACCAAAGGAGAGCTACGGAGGCGGGAAAGTGAGAGTGACATGGAACTGTGTGGCGGCCGCTGCTCTCACAGCTCTCCACGCCATCAAACATGTAAGTTATGTAGTAACTGCCCTTGCTCTGATTGCACAGTCACCAGGCAATCTTTAGCATAGTTAGACATCCTGCTGTTTTCTTACGAGACAGGAATGATGTGGCCCGAAATGCCCATCTTCCCCTTTGGTCTGTCTTTGTGGCATGTTTACTTGTGGATGCAGGTCAACGATGCTCAGTCTGTAGGACTCCGGGAGTCAGCTCTCAGAAATGGCAAAGACCACACTTCTGGAGTCCGGGTGGATTCAGCTGGTGTCATCATGCCTGTTTAATATTCAAGAAGACCCTGAGTTGACCTCCAACATGAACATCTTCCAAATACTCGGGCCCGATGAGCACACAACAAAAAGGAATAAAGAAAAGGGAAGAAAATACATGCAAATCAAACTTCTGTGACTGAGACCAAACAAACAAATGAAAGATCAAGGTATGCA
Organism: Sigmodon hispidus; assembly: GCA_004025045.1. NCBI lineage: Eukaryota > Metazoa > Chordata > Mammalia > Rodentia > Cricetidae > Sigmodon > Sigmodon hispidus. The sequence continues at coordinate 28,493 of PVIH01021271.1, read as the reverse complement.
CAGTCTTTTGTAGTCGCAGAAGAAAACCAGCAGGGATAGATAGTCTCCTTTGAATCTCACTGTCAGTGACACTACATGGAAGTAAATTTGGCGAGGAAACCTGACAGTTTTAATTTTTCTTTTCTTTCTTCCTTCCTTCACTTTTTTTTCTTTCTTTTGAAACATGGCCTCATATATCCCAAGCTATGCTCAGAATAAACATGTAAGCCTCCTGCTGCTCATCTCTGAGTTTAGTACTTACAGTTGCTCATGGCCACATTGACTTTATGTGATTCTGGGCATCACACTTTCTGCAAGGTAGGCAAACACTCTTCCAGAGGAGCTGCATGGTTAGTCCATACAAGTGTGATTTTTATTTTTATTTTATCATACTTACGTACATCTACACTTAGAGAGAATAAACAAAAGTAAACTGTTCACTTCAAACAGCAAAACATAAGTTGTAGATTCCATGGATTTGTACACTGTTCAAAATTAAGCTTCTTGTCACTTTGTCAGCCAGATGTTGTGGCTGGTCCTCAGCCCTCCGGATCTAACTTTCAGAGTGTGAGAAGTGAGATGCTAGCCCTTCCTCTGAAGGACAGCCTTGTAACTAGACCAGCAAATGAGAAAAGGAAGCAGGGGAGGAAGAGGAGGAAGAGGAGGAGCTTGAGCATGGTGGGGGGGAACAAACAGACAAAAACTGACCAACTGTAAATTTCCTGAATAACTGACTATTATTTTATAAGATATTATAAGTCAGAGCCTTAAAAACTTATTGTAAGAAGAATAAAAATAGGTAGGTTTTTAACTAGAGGTGGATTCTAAGTACCTCTGGCCTCTCTCTCTCTCTCTCTCTCTCTCTCTCTCTCTCTCTCTCTCTCTCTCTCGAGCCCTTTCTGTGCAGGCGCCAGCACCCAGATGTTGGTCCATACACACAATTAATATGCTTAATTTGTACCTTTCAGGAACACACAGAGCAGAAATGACAAGTTTCCTGATAGTTTTCACAGGTGCCAAAAATCAGTGTCTCTGGTTTTGAACGACCACAGAAATATACAAGAGGAACTAGAAATACTGGCCTACATCTCTTAAAACTTGATTTATATTCTTTTTTTAAAAAACTTTATTTATTTATTTATTTGCCTTGGTGTTGCCTGGAACTGGAACTACAGACAGTTGTTAGCTGCCATGTGGGTGCTGGGAATTGAACCCGGGTCCTCTGGAAGAGCAGACGGTGCTCTTATCCACTGAGCCATCTCTCCAGCTCCCTATATTCTTTTTTTTAATATTTATTTATTATGTATATAGTATATAGATGTCATTGTAGATGGTTGTGAGCCACAATGTGGTTGCTGGGAATTAAACTCAGGTCCTCTGGAAGAACAGTCAGTGTTCTCAACCTCTGAGCTATCTCTCCAGCCCCTATTTACATTCTTTTATTTTGAGATTGGAGGGGGGGGGGAATGGAGTCTTCTTATAGGAAGGTTAAGCAATTGTTTGTGGTTCAATAGTTTAACATTGTTAACAAAATTCTTTAGTTTCAAAACACTCATTTATCATCGTTATATATTGATTTAGAAAAGAAAACTATGTTAGCAAATACATGTACTAGAGATGAACATAAGATAGTAATGAAAATAGAGGAAATTATGTGGTTTTTTTTTCAGTTTTTTCTGTTTCAAATATTTCTGTTATGGTTTGTATGTAGAGACACGTCTGTGGCAATTCCTTTTTCAATTACAATTATACAATTATCAATTCAGCCTTTAGTCCCCTGACCATTATTTGAATCAAACAAATCATATAAGTTCTTATTTATTAAAAAATATAAAATGGTTTGAAAGCCAAGTGTTTTATTTAGTCTATGAAATAAAACTCATACGCACAAGAGCTCAATCAATCTTACTTTCCATTTACATTCCCATGGTGTCATTCATCTGAATTCTGAAGTAGTGTTGGGTGTCGCAACACTTAACTGTATACAGATAGGTTGTTTCTCTGCTTCTGGAAGGACCCTTCCCTTTTTGTTTGCCTATGGTCATCAAGTGAGCCTCTATGAACCCACTTACCAAAACCTTCATAGAAAAATGGAGACTGTTTTGATATGAGTGTATAAAATTGCTTTTGTTTCTAATGTCTGTAAATAATAACGAATATACATTTCACTGAGGCAATTACCCAGGCAAGCATAGCACTGGAATTTTAATAGATTATTTTTCTTCATTAATCCTGATAAGTATTCTGTAAATGAGATCTAATCCCCATAACTGGAAATAAAGCAAGGTCTCTAGAGTAAGCAGTTTGTCCTAGGTCACGCAGGAAGACAGAGTCCATTCTGACTTCTGTGTGCCTACAAGCCATGGGCATCTATGTTGTATTAGGTTTTTGGCCTGGACTTTCAGACCTAGCCCTGAGATTTGGACCCACAGCAGCCCCACTGCCGCTTAGCACCAAGTTATCACACAAAGGCCTATGTTAATTTTATGCTGGTAGGCCTAGGGCCCAGGCATCTAACTTGTTCTTTACCCTTAAACTCACCCATGATTCTTGTCCTGTTCATCTGTGTGGCTTGGTACCTTGGTACCTTAGAGCAGCATTTCAGCTTCTTTCCTCTGCTTCTGCTGGTGACTTTTCCAGCTTTCCCTGGCATCTCTGCTCTGCTCTTCCTGTTCCCAGAGTTTTCTTAGTCTGGTAGCCATGCCCACACTTTCTGTCTGCCTCTGGCCAGTCAGCATTTTTTATTAAACCAGTAGGCCTGACAATTATTTGCAATGTAAAAACATAATCTCGGGGCTGGAGAGATGGCTCAGTGGTTAAGAGCACCGTCTGCTCTTCCAGAGGACCCGGGTTCGATTCCCAGAACCCACATGGCAGCTAACAACTGTCTGTAATTCCAGTTCCAGGCAAACACCAAGGCAAATAAATAAATATATTAATTAATTAATTAATTAATAAAGTTTAAAAAAAATCAAAACAACAACAACAAACGAACAAACAAAGCCCAGGTTTATTATTAAAAAAAAAAAACAAAAAACAAAAGACCATAATCTCATTACACATATAGATGACTGCAGTTATTACACTGTTTCTACCAAGGCAGCAAGCACATGATTTGATGGTTCTAGCTATGCATAACCAGAGGCAGGACTTACTGAAAGGAAAACTGTCTCGGTATATTTTGAAACAGTTCTACTATTCTATACAAATGAGATATGTAGGAAATCTCACAAAAATACTTTTATCATTATTAACCTTTCTCCAAGAACTCAAAATTTTATGATGATAGAAACATATATGCAATATGGCACAAAATTAGGTACTTGATATTCCCCAAAGCATTCAATTACTTTTCTTGTAGACAATCCAGAATACAGTAGAATTATAAACAAATACTATCAGGTTTGGGTGATTTCTAGGAAACAAGATACATTTAGAATGCTGCCTATTCTAACAAAAAAAAAAAAACAAAAACAAAAACAAAAAACAAAAACAAAAAAGAAAACAGACTCAGTTTTGCCTGGAACTGGAACTACAGACAGTTGTTAGCTGCCATGTGGGTGCTGGGAATCGAACCCGGGTCCTCTGGAAGAGCAGATGGTGCTCTTAACCACTGAGCCATCTCTCCAGCCCCAGACTCAGTTTTGATTGATCCATTAGTATGAGGAAAAATAAAAATATACATTTAAGAACATTGAGGGAGAGAATTGTGGGCCATTCTACATATGAGCTGGGCTCGAGGGTGATGCTGGACTGGAAATGAGCCTCACATCCCAACACGGCTGTTTCCATTAAATGTGTCTCTGGGTCTGAGAGGGGCGCTCTGAGCATCTTCGTTATTTCCTACTCTTTGCATGTGACAGTGATCAGCATCCCTGTGCACAGATCATGACAAATGGAAAGAGGATCCTGTCACAGAGTTTCTAAAGGTTTAGAAATGTGCCTGAACTGCACTATCAGACAGCTTAGATGCTAAGACCTCTGGGGAGGATTGATGACTTCCTGGGTGAGGCTGACAAAATATACTGTAATACTTAATAAAAAAGCAGCACAAATAATACCACAGAAAGAATGGTTCCAACCTCAGATCTCATACCCAGCCATGTTCTGTGGCATTTCATTACAGTTGTTGATATAAATTTCAAAAGGAGTTTTTACTTAAGTTTTCTGGGATACATTTCTGCATCCTGCATGACCTGGGACCGAGACTATGGCAAGGGGTGCCGAGGTTGATAAATCAGCACTCAAGACACCGATGTTTGTCTCTCTGGAGGAGTCTCTCTTTCTCCCCGTTTATTTTTTCCAATCCCAGTATATATACCCTCCTCAACCCGGGTTCAAGGAATGGTCAGTGTGTTTTCATCAACGGTCCAGACAAACATTTTCCAAACAGCAAAACACAAGGCAGGCCTCAGTGGGGTTCCAGGAACCCATAATACAAAAACATTTTGTTGGCAAAAACAACTTTGGAGGAGAAACAAAAGGGCAAATACAGTTCAGGGCAACACTCAGTAGCCAACATGTCCTCCCTTTTTATTTTGTATTTATTTTATTATTATTATTTTAAAGAAAATTCAGATAGCCCCTGTCTTAGGTCACCTGTGACAATTCCATCAGACTTATCCATCATAAGGAGATGCCCAGACTCCCTGTCTTAGGTTGTCTGTGGACCACAGGAGTTGCCCTTCGCTGGGTACTACCTGTCCAGCATTTGTAGCCAAGCCTGAGCAGAATCAGGAGGCATCATAGTCAAGAGGACCTGCTTGGTAATCTGCTGGTTATGAGTGAACTGGCGCTGCCATTGACATAACAGAAATGAGCCAATTCCCAATCCTCTGGTGCAAATTACAAAGAGGGAAATAGATCCTGCCCATCTAGTAACCCACCCAGCGGCCTATGACATCAATGTCCACCAAGATCACTCATCTGAAGGGGTCACCCGAATCCCATTAGTTTTTATAATAGCCAAGGTCCATTTAAGTATTCATTCAGTTCTCTCACTCACAGGGAGGAGCAAAGCAGTCTGCTGGTTAAGAGTCAAAAGACCAAAGTGTAATTGTCCTTTCAAGGTTTGCTGAATGTCCAAAGTAGCCACCACCGGTTCTGGCAAGGTGTTAATCACTGTGGCTCGCTGGACTGTCTGAGGTAGAGTGACTCCGGCTGCAGTGGTTGCGAAGGCAGATGCCGCAATGGCAGCCACAATGGTTGCAGTAATGCCAAAATCTCTCTTTGCCTGGTGCAACTGCAAGGGGAATCGTCCTGCTTCATTTCCCAAAGGCATCATGGCAAACGCAGGGACTCACACTACCGCCACATGGGTCGTATTAGACCCCCAACAATTACTCAGGCTGTAATTCAAAACTGAACAGTTTAATACTACCCCCTTTTCCCAGTGCCATTCCAGAGCACAAAGAAAAAGGGGTGGTAACAAGCCTGGCATAGAGGCAATGATAAAATTATGAGTCTAACTTTGTCATTATTCAGGGAAACATTAAAGACACATGGAATATTGGAGGCAAAATTCCTCCAAGAAAGGGTTGCCCCCAAGGAAGTCCCCTTGCTGGGCCCCCAGCATTTGTTTGTAGGCCAAGATCCTAAATGATGTGGTACAAACTTAATAGTATCAGAATTCAAAGGGTGGGGCTGGAGAGATGGCTCAGTGGTTAAGAGCACCGTCTGCTCTTCCAGAGGACCCAGGTTCGATTCCCAGCACCCACATGGCAGCTCACAACTGTCTGTAGTTCCAGTTCCAGGCAAACACCAAGGCAAATAAATAAATAAATAAAGTTTAAAAAAAAAAGAATTCAAAGGGTACCACATGTGGGTCATACCTATAACCCTAGCAGCAGAGGAATTTCCTACAAAGTCTGCCGTGGATGCATCCTCGCAAATTCAATGTGGTATAAAATTCTTACCAGCACAAGATATTGGCAATAAGACTAGGGAATTCTTTACCAAACTTCAAAAGGGTTCAGCTGTCACCTTGAGAGGTGGGATGCAACAGATCAGGATCCTCAGAAGTGTCATGCTTGGACTCCTCCACTGGACACACACACCACTCCAGGACCCACATTGGCTTTTCAGCATCTGTAGGATAAATACACACCGCCACCCTCACTCTGGCCAACAAGGGTGCAGGTGGTTGCCAGGTATTAGTAGACAAGTCCTTCCATCGGACCAAAGCATCAGAAACTGCAGGGCGACCAAAATGTCTTTGGGCTGTGGACAGACCCTTGCCATCAACAAGCAGTGGACAATAACACCTGGGGTCCATGAACTTCCCCATATATCTCGCTCTCTTTTGTTTTATGCAAATAATGTTTCAAATGTTGATGAGACCGTTCCACAATAGCTTGACCCTGAGGGTTATAAGGAATTCCAGTTTTATGAATTATATTCCATTAATCACAAAACTTCATAAAGTTGACACTACAATAAGCAGGGCCATTACCAGTTTTAATTTGTTTGGGAACTTCCATATGGGAAAAGGCTGAAATTAAATGTTTCTTAACATCTTGAGTACGCTCCTCCTTATGGAGAGAGGCGAAAATATAATGAGAAAAGGTATCTACAGAAACATGAGCATAGGAAAGTGAACCAAAACTGGCAATATGGGCTACATCCATTTGCCATACATAGTTAGGAAAAACACCCCGGGGATTTACTCCCAAGGATGGGATGTGAATGTAAGGAGCACAAGCAGGACAGGTAGATACTATTTTTAAGGCCTCTGTACGGGAGCATTGTGTATAATGCTGTAACGTCTGGGCATTTACATGAAATTGTCGGTCATTTGGAGAGCTCTATCATAGGTGGTGACTAAGCAGGTGAGCAATGTTTGTGAATGAGTAAAATAATCAGCTGCTCTATTACCATCAGCCAATGGCCCAGGCAATTCTGTGTGTGCTCTAATATATCCTACAAACACAGAATGCTTTCTAGCCCAGATTAATAATTGTATTTGCTGCAATTGACTTTGCACTGCGGATTGCCTTCCTACGTGGGGGGTGGTTTCCAATTTAGTAACATAATGACTATCAGTATAAATATTTAAATCCTCAACTGGATATAATTGAAGGGCTAATTGTATGGCCATAATTCCTGCCTATTGAGCTGACATGGACACGGTGGATATGCGCTCCATGCAACCCTCACTGATCACAACTGCATATCCACTTTTTGAGGCATCAGTAAACACTAACCTTGCATTTTCAATGGGTTTCTGTTTAATAACATGGGGGGGGGAATAAGGGAACAAATCTTAAGGCTTTCTATAATTCTGTGCTTAAGATAATGATTATCTATTTTACCCTCAAAAGTGCATAAAAATAGACACCAAGACTTGTGTTCCTTTTGCAAATTCTGTAACATTTCCTGAGGATAGGGTAATATCAAAACATCAGGATTTTTTCCAAATATAGTCATTCCCATATCTTTCGCCTTCCATAATAATTGAATATCCAAGTCATAATAGGCATTTTGAACTTTAGCAGGAGAGGCTGTCAAATGTACCCACATGATAGGACCTAACTGCCAAAACACTCTGGTGGGTGAAAATGATGAGGGCAAAATCAAGAGCCATAAAGGCTGATCATAGTCTAGTGTAGAGAGCTGCGTGCAGCCACGCCTTAAAGATGGCGCTGGCTTCTGCCCTCCACCTTCCACATGGTGAGTGCTCTCAGTGATAAACAACTCCATATTTGGCTAAGGCTAAGGATCTGGCTTGCTTCCGCATACCTGGGCCTAAAGGTAGTGCCCACGTGGTACACTAGGGTTGGCTGCCCAAAGGCTATTTAGGCTGTGAGCGGGGTTTCCCCGGGGTCGTCAGTCAGAAGTAGTCAGTCAGAAGACTGTTCAAGGTTCCTGAATAAACTGCTGAAAGAAGAGCCTGGTGTTGCTTCTTCCTTGCTGGTCGAGGTGGTCGTGACAGTCTACTTGATGCACTTGTAAATTCATTAGGGCTTGCTCGACCTTTAAAATGGAAGCTCTAGCTTCCTTTGTCAACTCTCTTGGTGAGTTGGGTGAAGAATCACCCTTCAGGATGTCATGTAAGGGCTTGAGCTCACCAGTAGGAATTTGAAAGGTCGGTCTAAGCCATTGAATTTCTCCTAAAAATTGCTGCCATTGATGTAGCGTCCACAAATCTGCAATGTGAAATTGCAAGGTTTGTGGGGCTATACCTGTTTTTTGCAGGGTATATCCCAGGTATTGATGGGGCATTTTCTGCTGAACCTCTTCAGGAGCAATCACCAAGCCAGCTACACTAAGACATTGTTGTAAAACCGCATAGGCTTGGGTTACCTCATCTAATGTGCAAGCAGCTAGCAAAATATCATCCATATAATGAATAATATACACCTTTGGGTACTGTTTTCTCACAGGCAGTAAAGCTTTTGACACATACATTTGACACTTTGTGGGACTATTAGCCATATCCTGAGGGAGAACCACCCAATGATAGTGGGAAAAAGGCTCTTTATAATTTGTGGAGGGCACAGAAAAAGCAAAATGCTGACAGTCCTCTGGGGCCAGAGGAATAGTAAAAAAAAGCAATCCTTTAAATCTAACACAAGTAGGTGCCAATCCTTAGGCATGGCCATTGGAACAGGTAAGCCAGCTTGTAAGGCTCCCATAAGCTGCATGGTGGCATTGACTGCTCTTAAGTCTTGCAACAGGTGCCATTTTCCAGATTTCTTTTAATTACAAAAATACGGGTATTCCAAGGAGATGTAGAGGGGGCAATATGCCCTGCTGTTAGTTGCTTCTGCACTAAATCTTGAGCAGTCTTCAGTTTTTCAGGAGTTAGGGGCCACTGGTCCACCCACATGGGATCATCAGAAAGCCACGTTATGGCTGTGGGGGAAGGCTGTGGAGCAGTGGATCCTATCAAAAATGGCCTAACCCTTTCCTGTCTCCTGGGAGTCTGATGACACCTTCTGAAGGTCAGAGCACTGAGGGTCTGCCCTGTTCTGCCTTTCCCAATCCCTGGTCAGGCTTCCAGCCCGTGTTTAACGTCATGTCTGCAACTGGAGATTTCGACTGACCCAAAATTTGTGTAGTTAAAACTGCTCCCATGGTTTGCAAGACATCCCTTCCCCAGAGGTGTGTGGGCAAGCCTGTCAATACAAATGGCTGAAACTTACCGGTATGACCCTCCTCATCAGCCCATGACAATATACGAGCACTCCTCGCAGGAACAGGGTGCCCAATGCCATGTAAGGTGGACCTGGATGACTCTAAAGGCCATTTCTTAGGCCAATAATCTTTTGCCATGACCGACACATTGGCCCCTGTGTCCAAGATTCCCTGAAAGACTTTCCCATCTATGGTTAATATCAATTTTGGCCTGTCTATTAACTCAGCAACCCAAAAGGCCTGCAGGTGGCCTGTAGAGTCAAAGCCTCCTGTCCCTTTCTGAGACTTCACGCAAGGGTTAGATGTTCGTCCAATGGGCACAAGAATGAGCTGAGCAATGCATTCACCTTGAAGAACAACAAGCACCCCTTGAGTAGCCTCCACCATGATCTTTATTTCTCCAAGGAAGTCTGTATCCACAACTTCCAGAGAAACCCTGATTCCTTTGAATAAAGAACTACTCCTACCCACAATGAGTCCCATGAATCCCTCAGGCAGGGGACCATGAACCCATGTAGGGGGGGGGGCCTGTGGGCCCATTTGAGGAGTCAGAACTGCTCTGGAGGTGGAACAGAGGTCCAGTCCTGCGCTTCCGGTGTCCCCCGTCTGAGGTCCTTAACAGGAAGAGATTTCCCTGGGGCACAAACAGAATCCGCCCATTGCCTGGTGTCTGACTCAGGGTCTGCATTGCTCTGTACACTCTGGTTTTGGGGGCCTGGAGCAGCCCCTGCGCCCATTTCCCGACAGCAGAGGATTTCTCTGAAGATCAAACTTCGATCAACACTCACTACCCCAATGAGCTCCCTTCTTGCATCTTGGGCATAGCCCCGGTGTGCGTTTTTGTATTAAGTTTGGACAATCGAGTTTTAGGTGTCCCTCTTGCCCACATTGGAAACATCCCTTCATTTTTACTCCGGGTGCACCCAACCCTTTAAATCCCTGTCTTATTGCTGCAGTCATCACCTGCCCTCTTATATGATTTCCATCAATGTCTTTGCAGACCCTAAGCATTTCATTCAAGCTCTTATGTTTGTGGCCTCCAAGAGCCTCCTTACAGTATTTATTAGCATTTTCAAAAGCCAGTTGCTTAACCACCGGCATGGCCTGCTTAGCATCCCCAAATATCCTCCCCGCCAACTGTAAAAGCCAGGATACAAAATCAGCATAAGGCTCAGAGGGACCCTGCACTACTTTAGAAATTTGTTCCCCCACTGCTATATTGGGCAACGCCTTCCAGGCTTTAACTGCAGCAGCAGTTATTTGAGCCTAAGTTCCAGGATCATAGACAATTTGTTGCTGGAGGTCTGCATATTGACCAATTTCAGTGAGTATATCATAATTTCTTTGTGGTTGGCCAGCTCGAGCATTTAAACGAGCTAACCCTAAGCACTGTTCATGATTCTCACTTTTCCACAACAAATAGTCTCCTCCAGACAAAACTGCTCGACAAAGTTTCTGCCAGTCACTAGGTGTTAAATTACTAGTGGTGTAAGATTCAAAGAGGGAAAGAGTGAATGGGGCCTGTGCTCCATAGCTGCTCACTGCCTCCTTTAGCTGCTTCATTTCTTTAAAGGTTAATGGAACATGTGGCCGAATTAAGTAACTGTCCAGCCTGATTCTGGGTCTCAATTACTGGATATACATCCGCCCAAACCACTCCTAGACCCCGTTGGGGACCCTCATTCAACTCACCCTCAAAGTCTGCCCAGTGGGGGTTAGTGGCTGGGGATGGGAAAGCACAGGTGCAGAAGGTACAGCTGCTTTTGCTTTAGAATGCTTTAAGGGATTCCTCAGTTCCTCTATTTCTTGCTCCAGCTGCAATTCTTCCTCAAATAACTTGGCTTCAGAGTCACTACTTTCCCCTTTCTCTACCTTTAATTCTTTACTCCCTTTCCCTTTGTGGAGTTCCTCAAAGTCATCCTTTAAAGATGCATTTGTGGGGCTGGAGAGATGGCTCAGCGGTTAAGAGCACCCTCTGCTCTTCCAGAGGACCCAGGTTTGATTCCCAGCACCCACATGGCAGCTAACAACTGTCTGTAGTTCCAGTTCCAGGCAAACACCAAGGCAAATAAATAAATAAAGTTAAAAAAAGATGCATTTGTTTCTGCCTCTTGCACATTTGCAAAAGTCTGCTCACACTCTGCAAGCTATCCTCTTACTTTCACTTTGTCTGTGAGCAAGGCATCCTTTACCCATCTCCAAAGTGAAAATGCAGCAATAGGAAAACCATCAGTTCCCAGCTCCTGGAGCCTCTTCTGTAGATCTCCCTTTACTTGCTCCCAATCTGGTATGTTTAACCCTCCCCCTGTTAGAATGCTATGGTATCTAAAAATGCAAGTGCAGTGTGAGACTTAATTCCATTCCTTGTCTATGCAACAGCTCTCTTAACTCAGTGGCCAACTGAGCCTTGGTTGAGGAGTTTCTCTTGGTACGTACCTTTTACACTTTTCCTCAATTCTCCACCCCTCTTTTCTTGGGGTGAGCCCCGTTCACTTACCCTAGTTCCAAGGTCTCAGTGAGACCTCCATTTCCGGGTCCTGCATGACCTGGGACCAAGACTATGGCAAGGGGTGCCGAGGTTGATAAATTAGCACTCAAGACACCGATGTTTGTCTCTCTGCAGGAGTCTCTCTTCTCCCCATTTATTTTTCCATTTTAGTATATATACCCTCCTCACTCCCAGGTTCAAGGAATGGTCAGTCTGTTTTCATCAACGGTCCAGACAAACATTTTCCAAACAGGAAAAAACAAGGCAGGCATCAGTGGGGTTCCAGGAACCCATAATACAAAAACATTTTGTTGGCAAAAACAACTTTGGAGGAGAAACACAAGGGCAAATAGAGTTCAGGGCAACACTCAGTAGCCAACAAGCCACAACCCTCCTTCCCTGTCCTTTTGCTTCTTGAATCTTTCAGTCAGCCTGTGCCCTTGGATTGGAGAATTCAGGCTGCTGGTATTTAAAATTATTGACATGGCTGTTCATAGGTGTAATTGTTGCTGACTTTCAGTGTTTTTCTTCTTCGCAGTGGTATTTTGTGTTTTCATAAAACTTAGTATTTCTTTCTACAGTGTTTCTCTCTCTGTGTCTCTCTCTCTAGCTCTATCTAGCTCTCCCTTTCTGTTTCTCTCTTTCTCCAGGGAGAAATAATGTATTCTCTATATTTTTCAGGTTTTACTTTGTTGGATACTGTAGAGAGCTGCCTGCTGCTGCACCCTAAAGATGGTGCTGATTTCTGGCCTCCACCCACCCCCCTGTGGGTGAGTGCTCTCTTTTGATAAACAACTCCTTATTTGGCTTGAGCCTGGGGCGTGGTTTGCTGTTGTGTATGTGGACCTATGATCTGTGCCCACGTGGATTATTGGGATTGGATGCTCTGAGAGTTTCTAGCCAGTGGGTGGAGTTTCCCAGGGCAGAAGAAGGAGAAGAAGACAGAGAAGAACAAAGAGAGAACAATTGTAAAGTTCCCGAATAAACTGCTGAAAGAAGATCCTGGGTGTTGTGCTTTCCTTGCTGGCAAGGTTGTGCGTGACAAGTGGTGGCCCATATGGGGAAGCAACTCCTGCGAGCTTCAGGCATCAGAACTTTCTGCAGTCGGGGGGTCGACCGGTAAGTCCCAGGTAAATTGGGATCCGCAATCAAAGCGGGTAGCTCCAACCTGTAGATAAGGCAGAGAAGAGGGAGCTCACTGACGAGTGAGTGTAACCTCTTATAGCTGTGGACGCACGGCAACCTTGAGCTTAAAGTGGAAATAACAGCAGTTGCAACCTTAGGCTTAAAGGTAAAGCAACAGCAGTTGCAAACTTGAGCTCAAAGTGAAAGTAAAAGCATTAGCAAAGCTGGGGCTGTTTGGTAAGGGCTCCGAGAAGATTTTTAAGGTAGGAATTAAAGATTATACAAGGATGGGGTCTTCAACCTCACATCCAATTTTTTTTGGCTCTTAAGGAGCTTCGTCATTAAGGTTTCTCTGAGTCTGCTCTGCTTGCTAGCAGTGGGAGAGATTCGTGGGTTCCTACACCAGATTGGAAAGCAGCCAAGAGGGGTGGAGTCAGCAATTAAAATGGTACAACATTTTAAAAGCTCTTTGAGTTGAAAAATGATTTAGAATTCTCAATAAAACAGATTTAGACTCTCAAAACCTCTAAATGGGGAAGGAAATAAAGATGAAAAAAAAGCCACATTAAGATGGCAGATAAACAGAGAGTCTGGATTCTGGTTATTGTATTTTCTTGTAATTTTTTAACTTTTAATGAGCTAACTGCAGAGAGACAACTGATTGCTAAGGTTGCTAAGTTAAACAAATGCATATACTTTAAAGATATCCTGACTTTGAAATCTGTTTATGAGAACATGTTACTTGGGAAAAGAGTTTCTGGTTTTGTCTCCATGGAAGATCAAAACCTGTGGATTGGTTCTAGGCAGGTATGGTTCCATTTGCCAAGGCCACCTGAAGCTGATAACAGGCCGCCTTGCAGGTGTTGCAGGAGGAGAGATCGGAGTGGGCAGGCAGTGAAGAAGGACAGAGTGAAGGGGGAGAGTTGTACCCAAAGCTTGCTGATATAGAAACTCCTGAGTCTACAGACTCGGAGGAAGAGCTGTTATCACTCATAGAACAGAAGAAAAGAACAAGGATGGGAAGGAAGAAAAAAGAAGGAGGGAAAAGGAGGATCCAGATAGAGGAGAGTGTTGCGCGTCCCCAGCATGTCAAACCACACCTTTGGCTCCCCTCCCTATGTGGAAGGTGGAGGTGGCGGTTAGGGGAGCGCTTTTAGTCTGAGGGCATGGAAGGCAGTCAGAACAGAGGTTGCAGGATGCTTGCCTAAATAGGATAGAGGAAGGAAAAGATTTTGCCCTATGCCTTTTGCCTACATTCAGACAACCCACATGGGTACTATGGCAATCAGGCCCACTGTTGTGGATACACCCAAAGGTATCACCTAGTAAAAGTATAGAACATTACCCTACAGCAGTAGCTGATTTAGCTCAGAATGGCATCCAACAATCCATTCAGTATTTTGGGCATGCACCAGCCGTAATAATTGTGCCATACACAGCAGCACAAGTTAACAGCCTGTGTGCTGTTGTTGATGATTGGGCAATTCTTCACTGTACCTTTGCTGGAAAAATAGATACTCCTTACCCACAACATCCTCTTATGACATTTTTTAAGGAGCACCCCATAATTTTTCCCAAGGTCACCACCACAGAGCCGGTGGCAGGAGCTGTCAGTGTATTCACTGATGGCTCGAAAACAGGAGTAGGTGCCTATATGATGCAAGGCAAACAACCAGTTCAACATCAATTTACTCCTGGTACTTCTCAGGTAATGGAACTTCAAATAGTGTGTGAAGTGTTTAAAGAATGCCATTTTGCCTTTAACTTGATATCTGACTCAGCCTATGTGGTTAATGCTTTAAAGGTGCTTGAAGTGGCAGGACCAATAAAATCATCCAGTACGGTCACTGTCCTATTTAACCACTTGCAAGACTTGATTTTGCAATGAAAGGAGAGATTTTTTTCCCTCAACATATCCGTGCGCATACTGGCCTTCCGGGTCCACTCGGTGAAGGCAATACCAAGGTGGATATGTGCACTAGACAGGACTGGGTATTCTTTACCTCTCCTGTAGTCAAAGCTCAAGAATTTCACCAGCTATATCATGTGAATGCTAAGATCTTACAACAAAAGTTTCAGATATCCAGAGCTGAGGCATGTCAAATAGTTTGGATTGTGCTCAATGTGTAGTGTACCACCACCCACCTTCCCTAGGTGTTCATTCCAGAGGGATTCTGCCATTAAAAGTATGGCAAATGGATGTTACTCACATTTCTGAATTTGGCTCTTTAAAGTATGCACATGTTTCTGTAGATACGTGTTCTGGTATCTTGCATGCCACTGCCATGTCAGGAGAGAAGGGACGCAATATTATTGTGCACTGCCTAGAGGCCTGGGTAGCTTGGGGAAAGCCTCTACAGGTAAAAACTGACAATGGCCCTGCTTATACTGGGACACAGTTTACTGCATTCTGCAGGCAAATGGATGTACAAGTAACTCATGAATTGCCTTACAATCCACAAGGACAAGGCATAGTGGAACGTGCTCATCGCACGCTGAAGGAATGCTTACAAAAAGAAGGGGGAATAGGCCACGGCCACACCCCCCAAAGAAAGACTATCTATAGCTCTGTTTACCCTTAATTTTTTAAAATTTGGATGCTGATGGCAACTCCGTGGCAGATAGACATCTAATTCTCACCCCTAGCCACAGAGGCATGGTGAAATGGAAGGATATTTTCACGGGTCACTGGCATGGTCCTGATCCAGTGCTTACATGGGCAAGAGGTTCTGTTTGTGTCTTTCCTCAGGACCAGCAAGATCCAGTGTGGGTACCAGAACGGCTAACCAGGAAGGTCTGAAATGACAAGTATGAGGGCGAGGATTGGCCCTGGAATGGGTACCTGTCCCGGTACAAAGCCCTAATGCCATGAGCTTGTTTAGAGCTAGGAGAGATTTTGGCACTACTACAGCTGTTGTTACAGCCATTTCTCTAGCCGAAATTGGGGCCACAACGGCCGCCATTGCTATGAGTCACACTGTCCAGACGGCTCAAACACTTAACAATGTGTCTGCCAATGTAGCCCATGCCTTAGACATTCAAAGAGGCATTTCTGCCCAGCTTAAAGGTGAGCTGATGTTGGTTAACCAAAGGATTGGCCTGGTGCAAGAGGAGGTTGATGTCCTCTTGCAGATGGCTCAGTTGGGATGTGAATGGAAGTATCAGGCCCTATGCGTGACTTCTATTCACTATGAAAAATTTTCCTATGCTGAAAATTTGTCTAAAGTTGTGTCAAGTTATTTTATAGGAAATTGGTCAGGTGAATTCGAAGCGACCATGGAGAAGTTGACAGTTGGAATAGTTGCTGTGAATTCAACTCAAGTGGACCCTGGAGTTGCTGAAGGACTGACGCGATGGATGTCCACCACCCTCAATCATCTGAAGGAATGGGCAGGAATGGGTGCTCTGACTGGCTTGATGGTGCTGATATTTCTGATTTGCCTGTGGTGCATCTGCAAAATGAGGTTCACAAAACATAGGAGCATGGCCATGATTGTTCAAGCCTTCACCGCCATTGAGGTGGGACAGCCCCCACATGTTTGGCTTGCTGCCTTGAAAGAGTAATGTTTGGCATGGGTTGCGAGGCTAAGCACTGCACATGGTTTTGCCTAGGAAAGGCTTCATGAAGAGCATACCTAATTGCATACAGGTTGGCACCCACTATCCTGTCCTCATAAATATGGGTGCCGGACAGGTCTGTCCCTGTCTGGGTGGATGACACCTGGATTAGGGATAACACAAGTCCTCTTGCACAATGGGGATTAGGCCTCTGCTCTTGCCCGCTGCTTTTGCTTGATTTTTTAATTTTTAATTATTAAATAAGGGGGAGATGTAGAGAGCTGCCTGCTGCTGCACCCTAAAGATGGTGCTGATTTCCAGCCTCCACCCACCCCCCTGTGGGTGAGTGCTCTCTTTTGATAAACAACTCCTTATTTGGCTTGAGCCTGGGGTGTGGTTTGCTGTTGTGTATGTGGACCTATGAGCTGTGCCCACATGGCTTATTGGGATTGGATGCCCTGAGAGTTTCTAGTCAGTGGGCAGGGTTTCCCGGGGCAGGAGAAGGAGAAGAAGACAGAGAAGAAAAAAGAGAGGAACAATTGTAAAGTTCCCGAATAAACTGCTGAAAGAAGATCCTGGGTGTTGTTGGATACAATTTCTTTCTTTCTTTTTTAAACTTTATTTGTTTATTTATTTGCCTTGGTGTTTGCCTGGAACTGGAACTACAGACAGTTGTTAGCTGCCATGTGGTTGCTGGGAATCGAACCCGGGTCCTCTGGAAGAGCAGACAGTGCTCTTAACCACTGAGCCATCTCTCCAGCCCCTGGATACAATTTCTTTAGGCTCTTCCTCTGAGGAAATTTTTTCTTGAGTCAGTCTTCAAGTTTTTCTGGAATATTCCAAGTTGTAGAAAGCATTGCTCCAGGCTCTGCTGGATTTCAGTTTCCACAGAGAAATCAGCTGTTATTCTGATAAATTCTCCTTCATAAGTGACTAGCATTTTTCTTATTTTTTTCTTATGTATATTTATTGTTTTGATATGCCCTGAGGATTTTCTTTCAGGTCTTCTCTATTTAGTATTCCTGAGTGCTTCTTGTTTGTTTGTTTGTTAGTTAGTTAGTTTGTTTGTTTTTTAAACTTTATTTATTATTTATTTATTTATTTGCCTTGGTGTTTGCCTAGAAATGGAACTACAGACAGTTGTTAGCTGCCATGTGGGTGCTGGGAATCGAACCCGGGTCCTCTGGAAGAGCAGATGGTGCTCTTAACCGCTGAGCTATCTCTCCAGCCCCTGTTTGTTTGTTTTATTTAAAATCTTTCCCACACCCACCACTGCTCCTCCTCCCACAGCATCTCCCTGCTCTCCTCTAGCCCCGCCCACCCCTCAACTCCCACACTTTATTCCCCAGATAGGCCAAGGAATCCCAAGAAAATTCTTGTATACAGTCTGGCCTTCCCCTGGACACTCTGGAGCTCCTCACGTGCAAGAACGGTGGACTGAATAAAGCAGAGATCATGGCAGGTTAAATCATAGAGTTAAGTGATATAGCTGTCTTATGGAAGCAAGGGATTGGTGGAGAAAGAACCCAACTACTGTTCAATTTTAGCAAGATCTTTGAGGTAGAAGGGAACATGAACCTGGATTGCACCTTAGACTAAAGTCATCTCCTGGAAGGGGGCAGAGGCCAGCAGGTCCTGTAAGGCTGTGTGTGGGCAGGCACAGGGCAGGAGCCTGGAGGGTCAGACCACTGTCTACAGTGCCCAGGGGGATGGAAGTCCAGAAAGATGAAGGACGGAATATAAGGAGATGTGGGTCAGGAATGGAGCCATTGACGGTGGAAAAGGAGAAGCAGGAGAAGGAGCGGTAATGGAGCCGTAAAAAGTCAATAAAAAGATTGAGAATGGTAGGGGACAGGGTGGGTGGAGTGGACCAAGTAAGAGAAAGAGTAGAAGGATCGGGGATGGATAGACAGCTCAGTGGTTAAGAGCACAGACTGTTCTTCCAGAGGACGTGAATTCCATTCCCAGCATCCACATTGGCAGCTAACAACTGTCTGTAATTCCAAGAGCTGACACCCTTACACAGTTATACATGTAGGGAAAACACCAATTCACATTCAATAGAAAAATAAATATTAAAAAAAAAGGGTGGAGAGATGGCTCAGAGGTTAAGAGCACTGGCTGCTCTTCCAGAGGTCCTGCGTTAAAATCCCAAAACCCACATGGTGGCTTGCAACCACCTGAAATGATATCTGGTGCCCTCCCCTGGTGTGCAAACATACATACAGGCAGAACACTGCATACATAATAAGTCTCTTTAAAAATTCTAACTCACAATATAAAAATAATTAGACCATTAAAGACAAGAACAACACCCTTTAAAAATTAAATCCAAAATACAATTAATTTTTTTTAAAAAAAAAAAAAAGTGTAGAAGGAGCAGAGGACTGGGCTGCCAGAGGTTGGAAAGGAAATCCATAGCTTCAAGAGGCTCACTTAGGGCTGAAGGATCAGGGTCAGTCCAAGCTGTGGAAGCATGGCTGAGGGCTCTGTGACCCTGGTCAGCAGAACCTGAGCTGTGAAGCACTGGCTACAGAAGAAGGTTCAGGAGCATAAAGTCCAGGATCCCTGTTCCTGAGGCAGCCCAGCTCACTGACAGAAGTTAGCAAAAATTTTCTAGATCACAAAGTCAAGGGTGTTCTGATGGCCACTTGGACTCATTATTCCAGATGTATTGTTGCCAAGTCAAGGTACAAAGAGACACCAATGGCCAGGTCTATAGCCTAGGAAATCTCCAATTTAGACAAAATTCCCCGAAGGCATCCCAGGGGTGACTGAGGATTGCGGTTCAATCTGGAGCTGCCCATCGAATAGAGCCGTGGCATAAACCTGAGGTTAGCTCTGAGCATAAGGTCTGATTAATGGAGTGGACAAGTCCTGGGGGAGGCATCCCTCAACCACCAAGGCCACTCCAAACAAAGGCTGCCTTTGTTCTTCTGTGGGCTTTTCCTGCTGGGGCCAAGACTTGTGTCAGAAAAAAAAGTAAACCATGGAAAACAAAAAGAAATAATACAAGCAAAAACCAAATAAGCACCTGGCGCCTTATGTAGCCACCCTCAGCTCTCCAGAAAGGATGATTTGCAGGCTGATCAGGTCAAGTGGAAAGCCAGGGTAGAAAGAAGGAGAGGAAGGGCCAGCAGCTTGTCTCTGGGACTGGGCCACCAAGCAGGGGGTCACCTCCTCCTAGGGCTTCTGCACCAAAGCAATGACTGCTTGCTCACCTCTGAGATAAATGTAATGGAGCCCAAGTGGAAAGCAAAGGACAGGTTCATTTTTAGGAATTGTCAGTGCTGGGCAGTTTAATACTTTCACAGAAGGAGGGCCCTGTAATCTCTTGGCTGGACTGACTAAAGGGCCTTTTGTAGGAGTGGAGGGAGGCAGGGACATGCTTGTAAAGGTATTGGGGTGCTGGCTGCATCTGGGGCCTAGAAGTATGTCTTGTGTCCAGTGGTCACTTTTGAATCGGGAATGAAATGTCTTCTTTGTCCACTGTTTTGTGAGGGCTTCCTCTGGCAGGGATCCCTCTGCTGGTTCTCAGACTGCAAGACCTGCTTCTGCCTAGAAGGGGAGGCCAAGCATCTTGTCATCCCCAAACCTCCAGCTAACCTAGGGAAGCCCCCAAACAGATAAAGAAGTCTGAAGCAGGAGCCTAGGCAGAGTGCTGCTCACTGTCTGGCTCTTCCTGACTTGTTCAGTGCCCAGGACCATTTCAGGGGTGGCACCACTCACAGTGAGCTGAGATACTGGACATCTGTCCTAAGAAAGATCACAAGAAAAGAGATCACAGTCTTTGCCACAGGCCAGTCTGGTGGTGGCATTTTCTCAATAGAAGGTCCATCTTCCCAAATGACTCTTGCTCATGTCCTATGATAATGACTCTAGTGTGTAATGATGCCTGCAATCCCATTCCAGGACCCTGATTGGGACAACCAGCAGTTAGAGGACAGACACCAGATTTGATGTCTCCTAGAAGGCATGGAGACAATTTCTAACAAGGTAGTTAACTCTGATAGACTTACCTAGGTTACCCATCAAACAGAGATGAGATCCAGGCAGTTTTTCTTAACAGATTACAAGACGCCATGACTCACCCTGACCTGGCCTCTACAGCAGGGTCCACAATAATGGCCTCTCATTTAATTTCATAATCTATCCAGACATTTGAAACTCAAAAAGCTTGAGGACAGTCCCTAAAGCCCTATTCAAGACTTGGTGAAGTTGCCTTCAGGGTCTCTAATGCCCAAGATGATGTGGGGATGATGTGGGTGAGTCTTCCTACAGACTCCAGTGAGACATATCCTTACTCACCAATGCCCAGGCCCTAGCAGATCTACGGCCCCTTCCCCCTCCTGGGGGAGAGGCAAAACCCAGTTCCACCAGGGCCTGTTTTTGATAGGGCAAGGAAGGCCACTGGTCCTTCATCTCTCCTAATCACCACAGAATAACAAAGCTGTGACTTCTCTGCCATCAACCTGGCCACTGGAAATCAGAGTGCCCCAACTGGAGCTTGACCCTGGTGCCATGTCACAGGGGCCCAGCCTCACCCTCAGGGTCATTTCAAAGTCCTCAGACTGTTGAGCTTCTCAGTTTGGAGGAGGGCTGCAGTGCCAAACCCAGGTGACCCCACTGCCCTACCCTACCCTAGGTCGCCAGTAAGTCCACGAGCTTTCTAGGTGACAGAGGGCTAACCTTTCCATTCCTCACCTCACACTTGCATCCTACAGTCTCTTCACTGATCTCAAATACAGTGTTTTAGAGACAGCTTGTATTAAAAAATATTAAAATACTCAAACTATAACTCAGTATACCCCATTGTCATTTTCTTATGATGTTACATTAAATTTATATAAAGTATTGTTAACTTATTATTAACACAAATACCATGTTAACCAATAAACTGTGATATAAATCAAGAAAAAAAATAGCAGGATGTTCACACTTCAACAATCCCAACCTGCTGTAATAAGTTTTTCCTGGCCCGTTTTGGCGCCGGAGTTTGTGACCTGGCGCGCGCAGCAGCGGCAGTTGGAACCTGGATTGCACCCGCAGCTTTTGTCCCCCCAAAGAAAAAATGAATCACACGCTTATATACTTAACACTGTTTGGCCCATATCTTAAGCACATTACTAGCTAGCTCTTTCATCTTAATTCATCCCATTTCCATTAATCTTCCCACCAAGTGGCCACAGCCTGTGGCTCACCTCTTTCTCTATGTGCTGCTTCTCTGGGGGAGGGAATGCGACTGGCTTAACTCCACCCTCTCCTACCTGGCTGCCTCTGATTCTCCACCCACTTCTACAGTGCCAAGCATGGACCAAAACAGTTCTTTATTTACAACACACAGAGAACATTCCACCACAACAACACAAGCACATTTAGCAAAAGTTCTTTTCCTTCGTAGGCACTTCCTGGTTGATGATATGTTTTCATTATGTAAAGAAGTATCAGTGAGGCTGCCATGGAATTGGTGGTGGGATATGGAAACAGAAGGATTTAAGAACCTGTAAACTTCACACCTTGAAGGAAGCTAAGAGACTCACTGCTCTGGCCTTTGGGTGGGTTCCTAGCCTCGGGATGGATACTCCTGGCATGTGTGAGGCCTGCAGCTTCTGGATGGCCTTGTTCATAAAACATAAAGCCTGTAGTCCTTTGCCCCCACAGCCACTAAGGTAGAATTTTGAAGGTCACTCATTCTGATGGCATATGGGTTTCATGTCCTATGTAGACAAAATAATAAATATAGATTAATGATAAGACTGACGAATGACCACCACACCTTTTGATGAGCATGAGCACACATAGAAATGATCTGACTTCTGGACTCCAGGGAATAAGCTCTAGTGAAACAGGTGTCCTAGCATGGATTTTCAATATTTAAATGATAAAATTCAAACATGCTGCCTTGATACACTCATCCTGTACACCTCAGATCTGCTTAGAACCTTCTAATCATTTTAGTCACGTGTTCTCCATCTGTTGAAAGTTATCATGTAGAAAAGAATGTGTTAATTTCTTGTTGGTTACCATCTTTTCAATAACTTAACAATACATATTAGGATAGCTCTGGTCAGCGTTTTCTCCAACATGGTTCCTCACAGATTTATAGAGACAGCTCATTTCCATCTGTAAGTTCTGAAGCTGCTCATCTCTAGTGTAGTGCAGTGGTTTTTCTTATGCCTTCCTTCTCTTTTCACACAGATATCTATCAGGAGAAAGTCACAGCATCCTAGAAACACAGAGGGCCCTGCATGGCTGCATTTACAAGACAGAGGACCACCCACTGTCCTGTCACCACTTACATATATGTATACTCATTGGTTTGTTGTTTCATGAATTACTTTCTCTACAAAGAATTCTCAAATCTTGTATGTCATGATAAATTTCCTTTTTGTATACAGAGTCTCTTTTCCTCATTTCTCACTAATCCCTGGTGAACTTGGAAGCTCTTGTTTCCCTTCCTTGGAGGGCAGATGCACTGCATTTGGACAAAAACTACAGCAGCAATGTAATAATTCAGGGGCAGTCACAGGGGTCCAGGAGCTGCTATAGGAGACACAGAAACATCTGCAAGAGCATCAGGATAACAGTCCATGAAAACCTGACAAACTCTGGGAGGGTTTACCTTCAGAAAGAGCCTGTGCTGGTTAGCATTATGTCAGCTGGAAAGAGTTTTAATTGACAAAATTCTTTAACATGCCCGGCCTAAAGGGAAATCTCTGGTTCAACTTCTTCATAGTGATTATCTGTAACAAGCATGGCTTAGGTCCTGTAACCCTAACTAGGGGATGTGAAGGAATGAAGGAAAGACTGGTACAGAGATAGACATACAGAAATGATAGAATTTTCTATCCTCCTCAACGCAGATCCCTGGGATGATTATTAGATACAGCACAAAGGCAGGGGTTAGGTATTCCCCCAGAACGTCTCTATAGATGTCCACTTTCAAGCTGAAAATACCCTGTAGGAGGAAGCTGCATTTGCTGGTCTTTCACGCTCTGGTCAATCTCTTATAAACACTCTGACTCGGACTCCTGAGGAAAGCTGTGACTTTTATTTTGAGCTTGGTCCACATAAGGAGATAGTTTTGCCAAACATCCCATGTGTCCAAGCCTTTGAAATCTCAACATGGTCATGCCCTTGACAAAACACACATGCACTCAGGTCTTTCCTCATCCAGAGATTTCTCTGTTTCCTACAGTTTAATGTGGAAGGGCCATTTCAATATGGGTAAAGCCTCCCCTGGGCTGATGTTCTTGATGCTATAAGATGCTTATCTCTAAACAAACACCCATATAAGCAAAGCTAAATGTGCTCTTTCTGTCTCAACTTACACACACACACACACACACACACACACACACACACACATACACACAAACCAAACAACCGAACAAGATTATTTTTAAAGGTCATGAACTTGAAGGGGTGTGGGGAGATTCAGGAAGAGATGAAGGGCTCAGATGGAGGCATGGAAATGATGTAAATATTATTCACATGTGAAACTCTCCAAATGGATATAAATTTTAAAAGATTTTATCAAATATTTGGACATGTTAGACTCACTACACATTTAAGTATTATTTAATGTGTGAAAGAACATTTCACATGATGTTTACCTTTCTGGGTATATAAGCTTATGAAAAGCAATAACAATTTTCAGAATTTAGTGTTAACAATTTTTTGAATTGAACTTAATCAATGCCTCCTTGGGTTTCTTAGATGCCTACCTTGGAGTGGACATGGTGCTTCCTCTTGCTGGAAGAGAACCACAGTTGATAATCTTCCTCAGCATTCTGAAAAACAGAAGTCATAATGTACCTGTCTCAGGACACACATTGCTAATCTTCTTCCCTCTTCTGCATCTCTAAAACTGGAAAACATTGAGGCAGGCAAGAACTCTGTTCTATGTGGGAGGAGACTGCCATCAGAAACTAAGAGTGTAAGTTTGGTGGTCCCTGCTTCCTGAGAAGCTACAGAGAACCAAATTACCTGCCTTCCTATTTCTGGTACAACAGATTTGTCAGTGCAAAATGTATTCGTTCTACTACATTTTTGCAATACAGGGAATAAAAAGTCACTCCATGCTCTTTCTCTGAGCAAGAAAAGTGTTCCTGTCACCCAGGACCTTACAGGCATTGAAGAATGGTGAGTCTTGTCATAACGTGTTTCTGTCCAGACAGCTTTTTACTCCAGAGCCACACAACCACCATGTCACTGCCTGAGCAAAGCTAGATTTAAAAATCCTTGGAAACTCTGCAATCTGAGTATAAGAGACAAAGGGAGACCTTGAGGAAAACAGAACATGAAATCAGCATCAGACCTTCATTCACAGAATCCCCATCCTACAGAGAAAAAACAGGTACCTACCCTTGATAATAACCTGGAACCAGAAAACAAAACCCACAGCAGATTTACAGACCATGACCCTGGGATCGATTGTAAACTAGCCAAATGTAAAGTACGTAGCCCCTATTGAATTATATTAGGGATTCACATGAGATCCCTAAGAAAAATGCATCAAGTAGAGTTATGGCTTATTAAGAACTTGTTTGCTTTTCATTCCTGATAGAAAATAATGTCCTTTATTTGAAGAGTGAGGTCTCATTTATGATATTAGCTAACTAGTAAGTACACTCCCACATGTATATTTATACACACACACTAAATGAATGGCCTATATTCCTGGTCGTTTTCCATATGCTTTTCTCTTTCCTAGGTATTTCAGGCATCACATGTTACATTCCTGGGCTAAGTATTCAGAGGGTATAGCTCTAGTGATATATTCTAGCTGAAAGTGTATATCAGAGCTGTCATTCTGTAACTATTAATTTAAAATTTTGTCCTCAGAAATAAATTAGTATCAAGAATGTTTATATGACAAGGAAGATATAGAAAAATGACACTACAAGATATCTTGTGATTTGCATTAACAATTTTACATCATGTTCATTGGGTATATACACATATTCACAAACAATTTATGTATACATACATGCATTTTCATGTTCAACACAAACAGAGACACACACCATTTATTGTGATCTAGTGATACTAATGCACTTTACATGGTGCCCACTGATATAAACTTTTACTGGGGAATATAAGAGCAATGGCCACATAGAGACCAATGCAACATATCAGCTGATTTTACTTCTGAAAGTGAAAGATGAAAATTTTCATATATAGAGTAATGAGCATTTGGCAGTGATGTTGATACACTTGTTTAAATATTAATGAATCACATTAAAGACATTTAATAGTTTTCAAGTCTCTTACAGGTATTCCCAGCAAAGGTCGCAATGTTATCATTCATTGTGTCCATTTGTCCTGCTGTTACAGTAAATGACTGTAGAAAACACAGCAAAAGAAATGTTACTAATAATGTTCCTGAAATGCCTGATTTGGTAACTATTTATCCAAACATTTTCCACATTATGTAACCAAAACTCAGTCCACTTAATGGAAAAATAAAACACATATAAGTCTCAAATCAAAACTATAAATTTTCTTTCTTTTCCATAACCTGAAAGCAGTAGTAGAGATTTTAGGGTAATATGTATCTCTTTAAAGACTTGGATAAGTCAAAATATAATAGGATGTGCACTGATGAGCTGGATTATGGAGTATGATTTAAAAATATGTTTTTCCCCAGTCCTATTACACTAAATAAAACTCCAGAATATACATGCTGCAAAGAAACAAGCAATTGTGCTGTCTTCTGAATTATACATCACACACACATGTGCACACACACAGAGGCATAAATATACGCATAGATTTAAAGGTTGAAAATGAGAGATTTTCAGAAGAGACACAGGTTCTGATTGTCAGCTAAGAATCTGCCTCACAATGGGAGGGGGGTCATTTGATGAGATGGGGAAGAGTTTCCTTGTATCAACACAATTTGTTTGATTTAAGTCATTAATATCATGTATTCTGTTCTCATAAACTCATACAAACTGCTACAGAATTTCAAACAACAACATGTGCAGTGAGGATTTCTCTGAGCCTGACCTTGGTTAGTTCTGCTGCCCCTGTAATCTGTTGGGATGATGAATGTGTGAATCCAGGATGAAGATTTTGGTCATTAAATGTTCATTCCTACATTGGTCAAGGACTAAGTTCTCTATTGTAGGAGATATCTACTACACTTCATGATCAAAAACTGTCCACAGAAAGAGGACGGTATTCCAAGACCTGCTATGACACATGACACTCCAGGGGCAAGAAAGTTTACTGTGCTTACAGAATTTTGAAAGCAGATGAATCTGCATTTGAAGATGTATCCTCTGGTAAACAGCACTTAGAGAAGAAAAACAACAGAAATGACCCTTTCTAAAAACAGGGAACAGTGTTCAGGAGAAATCCTTTCAGAATCCACTAATCTTATATTAATTTTGTGTCAGTGAACATGCTTAATAAAATAAAACTCCAAATGCCAAAAATGAAAGACTTCTATTAAAGTAGTTGGACAGTGGGGTCCCATGCATCCCAAAATACTAGACTATTAGCATCGCTTTTGATGAAATCAAGACTCAGAAATCAATGGCAAATGACTACATACTTGAGTCAGACAACAAAGGAGAAAGAAAGCTGGTATTGACTTGGAAAGTCATGCCCACTCTCTCTAACTCTGATGATACTCGAGTTTGAAGCACATGTTACTGGAAGACAACAGATACCTTCAGTCTAAAAAAGCCGTGGACCCTGCAATATACAATAGTGACTTCCACAGCAAAATATGGCTATGGGTGCAATAGCACCTAAATAAAATTGAATTCGTAAGATACCAAGGTGACTTTCTATTCACACACACACACACACACACACACACACACACACACACACAAATTTTAAGTACAAAACCATTTGCTACAAATTAAATCAAGCAGGAAGGAAAGCACTTTCCTTCAGGAAGTTCTTCTCATCTATCTCTCCAGCATCTGGTACAAAACTCAGGTGATAGCCTTCTCTTTGCTGTTGGGCAGGGTACACTTTAATCCTACCATTTGCCTCCTTCGTTGCTTCATTGTCTGTAGGGTGCTGTTTGCCTTTGCACAACTTGCTGGAACATTCTATTGTTGCTTATGCTAATTAGGCATCAAGTAGTGACCAATCCGATGTGCTGACGCTAATTAGGCATTGAGAAAGGACCTATCCGATGCGATCCTCAAATATGCTAATGAGCCATTATTTTGGGCCAATCACCAGCCATATCCTAATGACTATTACTTTGAACCAATCACCAGCCATATGTTAATGAGGCATTGTGTTGGGCACCAATCACGCGCCAGGCTTCCTTATATAAGCAGGCTGAATCTCAGGCTCGGGGTCTTCTTTCCACCATTTCACAACTGAACTGTACTCCAATAAAGTGTGATCCGAGAAGAATCGTGCATGTGGTGACTCGTCATTCTGCAGGCCAGAAGCGGCTCGCCACAAGTGGTGCCGAAACCCGGGAATCTTCGCGCCCTCGCAGAGAAGACCGATTCAGAACTCGACACACGGAGTGGACCGTCGGTGAGGTTGCTGCAGAAGAATCTGAAGGAGATTCAGAACTGCAGTAATCAGGAGGGTTAACCGGTAAGTCTCACAGGAAAACAGTGAGACCTGCATTAAGCAGAAAAACTCTGCTTGTAGAAAAAAGCAGAGAACGGGGCGTCTGCTGACGAGCGGATCTAACCCGTTGGTAGTTTGGGGTTGTTTAGGATATAAAGGGTTTTAAATAGGCAAGGATATGGGTGTAAGTTTCTCTCACCCGATTGCCATAGCTTTGAAAGAGCTGTTGAAGAAGTAATGGTATGAGCGTTAAATTAAGGTAGGAATTAAAGGTTATATAAGGATGAGGTTTTTAACCTCATGTTCAATTTTTTTTGGCTCTTAAGGAGCTGCTTCATTAAGGTTTTTTTCTGAGTCTGCTCTGCTTGCTAGCAGTGGGAGAGATAGATGGGTTAAAAGCAGCCAAGAGGGGCGGAGTCAGCAATTACGATTTGTTTCCCCTACTGCGCCTATTGCCCCCCCTCCGTATTGCCAGCCTGGTGAGGGTATCTGTTCTAAGTTACCGGACAACACAAAAGTGTGGAAGAGAGTCCAGCGTGAGCTGCATCCTAGCGTGTCGCTGGCTTTTCCAGTTTTTCAAGATAACCAGGGGCAAAGGTATCACAAGCTTTTAGATTTTAAGACAGTGAAATCCCTGGCAGAGTCTGTC
>PVIH01021270.1:0-30182 GCA_004025045.1 Sigmodon hispidus | reverse complement strand
ATGGCTGTGGAGGGCTCACTTTACTTTTTATACCATCTCTTGACTAAATAAATTTAGGCTAACATGGTGTTAGGGTGTGTGTCCAACCTCTCTGGTGGAGATGAGAAATGGAGTAGTCTTGGGAGCAACTAGCTCACTTAAGGATGGCTGTGGAGGGCTCACTTTACTTTTTATACCATCTCTTGACTAAATAAATTTATTTAAAAATTTAATGTCCATTTGTTTATGTATTTATGCATGTGTGTGGGCACACTCGTGGGGGCTAGAGGGCAACCATAGGGAATTGCCTCTCTCTATCTACTGTATGAGTTCTAGGGATTGAACTTAGGTCATGAGCCTTTGCCTGCTGGGCTGTCTTGATGGTCATAAAATCTTATTTTAATAATTTTTTCATTGTGTTTCTTTTTTATTTCATTTCTAAGGAAAATTGTCATCTCTGTAAATGATGATTATAGATATGTGGGTCTGCATTGTGATGGAGATGGTGCCGGGGTCTTGTGCCTCCTGTCAGGCAGGCTCTCTACACTGACTTCACCCCAGCCTGGTAAGTGTCATTTGTTGGTTTTATTTTCCATTTTCCTGAAAATTTTATTTTTCTTCTTACCCACTGTTTTGGTTTGTAGCCTTCAGTGGTAATTTCCATGCCCTGCAGTATACTGTTTCTGTCACACTTCCGGGGTGGAGGCTATCTCCTCAAAAAGGAATGACTGGGCTGGGACAGGCTAACTTGTCCAAGGTTCTATTGATTTTCTTTTTTTCCTTTCCAACTTGATTAGTGATTTCCATGCAAATGGCCAGAAAGAATGTGCCCAAACACAAAGCCTTAGAAGAAGGCCTTTGGCAAGCACAGTATAAAAGGCTTTGTTAAGAGCCCACAGAGACCAAAGAGGTGGAATTAATTTATGGTGTTAGAATTTGGTTTTGTTAAGGACAAAGTTGAGCAGAAATTTACTTTTGAATTTTCCAGTAGATGTACAAAGGAAATAATGAATCTTCTCTTGGATGAAATACAAAATAGAGAATTCATAATACATATGGATAATTCACATCAAAATCTGCCCATAGAATGGCCAAATAGTTGAACCCAAAATGAAGACTTAACTTGCTCAAATGACCTACAAAATTGTTTTATCTTCCACAGAACTTTTGTGAAAAAATAGAGGGTCTAGGAAAAGGCCTTTAAACCCTTTAGTACAGGGGCTGGAGAGATGGCTCAGTGGTTAAGAGCACCGGCTGCTCTTCCAGAGGACCCGAGTTTGATTCCCAGCACCCACATGGCAGCTAACAACTGTCTGTAGTTCCAGTTCCAGGCAAACACCAAGGCAAATAAATAAATAAAGTTTTTTGTTTTGTTTTTTTTTTTTTAAAAAAAAAACCCTTTAGTACAGTTACTCTCATTCTTGGGTGTGCGTACATGAGTGGGTGTGTATATGAGTGGGTGTACATGAGTGTGTGTGTACATGAGTTTGTGTGTACATGAATGTGTGTGCATGAGTGGGTGTGTATACATTGGTGTGTGTACATGAGTGGGTGTGTATACATGAGTATATGTATAGGAGTGTGTGTATACATGAGTTGGTGTACATGAGTGTGTGTGTACATGAGTATGTGTACCTCAGTGTGTGTATACATGAGTGTGTGTACATGAGTGGATGTACCTGTGCCATGATGCATTCATGGAGGTCAGAGGAGCTGATGTGGGTCTTGGAAACTGAAGTTAGTCATTGATCTTGGTGAAGCCAGCTTCAACATTTTAAAGCATCCTTTAAAAAAGAGTAAAGAGCCAGGGTTATAGTTCAGCTGACTAGGTGCTTACCTCATGCATGTGAAGCCCTGGGTTTTAGCTCTAATACTGCAGAAAACCAGGCGGGGTGGTATACACCAGTAATCCTCACCCTCAGGAAGTGGGAATGGAAGGAATAAAAAATTTGAGGCCAGTCTGGGCTACATGAGAACCAACAATAACAACAATATAACTAATAAGGAAACAAGGCAAGGCAAATTATAAAGCTACAATTCTGAAAACACAAATAATAGTCTCAGGAAGAGCATGAGGCTGGTAGATGAAGGTTAGGGAAAAGATAAACATGTGGAAAGGTCAGCATAAAACCCATTAATCTGTATAATTAATCTGCATTATTAATTATAATGAAAAGGGTCAATAAACATGAAAATGACTTATGCTTTACAATTAGTCTAAGAAATAAACAAAGGTAACTAATAATGTTTTTTGCCTATCATATTAGCAAACATAAACAATGTTTGAAAAATTGTTATTATCCAATGTTGTTAAACTTTGAGTGAAACAAATGTTCTTAGCTGACGACTATACATTGGCTCACGCTATTTGATTAGTATTGTAGTCAGTGTTCTATTGATGTAAGAGATACCAGACCTTTCAGCTCTTATAAAAGAAAGCATTTAATTGGGGCTGGCTTATAGTTTCAGCCCCAATTAAATTAGTTAGTCCATTGTTGTCATGGTGGAAACATGGCAGCATGCAGACAGACACGGTGCTGGAGAAGAAGCTGAGAGTCCTTCATCCAGATCTGCAGGTATGAGGAAGAGAGGGACACTGGCACTGGCTTGGGCTTTCAAAACCCTAAATCCCACTGCGCAGTGACACATGTCCTCCAACAAGGCCACATTGACTCCAACAGAACCACAGCTTCTCAAGTAGTGTCACTCTCTGATGGCCAAGTATTCAAATATATGAGCATATGGTGAGCATTATCATCCAAACTATCACAGGTAGCATTAATATCCTTCACCCCTTACCTCTCTATGAATCAGTACTCTTGGCCTTGGGACTGTGCTGTTCTTCCTTCCTGACTCTGAGTCCAGCACTATGACTTGCTGTGGCCATGAAATGTCAGCAAAGTTCAAACAAGGACTTAACAGATGAGGCTGGCTAGCCCTCTCTCCTTGTACCTGCCCAGCCTTCCTTGCTGCAGAGTGGTTGCCCATCGTCCTAGCCAAGCTTCTGGCAATCTGCAGACGTAGGGTAGTAACAACTCTGTGGGCAGGATCAGCAGAGCTGCCAACCAGCCACTCAGCCTGTGGGTGTGTGTTATCACACTCTGGTTGTGATTGCAGAAATAGACAAGGAAATCAAAAGGCAACTGGCTTCCCTTTTGGTGGGTTGGTTGGTTGATTGGTTGGTTGGTTGGTTGGTTGGTTTGTGCAGGGGTCTTATGTAGCCAAGGCTGCCTTTGAACTCTCTATATATACAAAGACGGTCTTAAAGTCCTAGCCCTCTGTCTCTATCTACCTTTGAAGTGCTAGGATTATACAGAATGAACCAACACACCTGTTGACTGTAAAGATTTTTAAAATGCCTAATATTTTACCAAGCAACTATAATTTTAGGACAAAATAGAAATATGATATACTAACAGCTTCTAAGAGTTCATGGAAGCATTGCTTATTGTAAAAGAGTGATTTAAATACTCTGAATTTATTTCAGTGGGAAAGGGTTGAGTAAATTAGGGTATGTCTGAGTAACATGATGTCTTGGCCTGTACATAGTGCCATAATTGAGACAACAGAAGTTTATTTCTCAAAGCTCTAGAGGCTGGTATAGCAAGGTCAAGTCACTAATACTTTCGAGCCTGGCCCCTTGAAGTCTGCCAAACAGTGATACTGTATTAGGTTTCTGGCCTAGCCTGGCGGCTCAGACCCACTCGCAGCCCCACTGCCACTTTGCCACAAAGGAACACACAAAAACTTATATTCATTTCATGCTGAACAGCCTAGGGCCCAGGCATATAACTTGCTAACTTCTTCATCTTAACTCAACCCATAATTCTTATCTTGTTCAGCCATGTGGCTCAGTACCTTTTCTCAGCAGCATTTCAACTTCTTTACTCTGGGTCTCCTGGCATCTCTGCAGCATCTCTGCTCTGCTCTGAGATGTTCCCAGAGTTTTCATAGTCTGGTAGCCCCGCCCACACTTCCTATCTGCCTCTGGCCAATCAACTTTTTATTAAACCAGTAGGAGGGACAAATATTTACAACTGTACCAACATAACCCCACTACACTAGAAGTCTAGTGACTTCTCCTCTAGAGCTGCCCTTCAATTCCAGACCCCTTCCCCCCAGGAAACCTAGCAAAAGTCAGCTCCTCCCTGGGCCTGCTCAAGACCATACCTACAGGTTACTTAAGGCCAGGTAGCCATATCTGCCATGTGACTTCCCCCTGCCAGTCCAAGAGTCTTCCAGGGTTGCTTGGCACTGTACCCATTAAACCTGGGCCTTTTCTCATTTGGTCTGGTTTGGATTGTTTCATCAGTGAAGAGGTTTATTGGGGTGAGAAACCTTTTCATATACTGCTTTCAAAATGGCACCTTGAATCTGTATCCTTCAGGGAACACAAATGCTGTTTCATCACCAGTCAAAAGGGGTGAATGCCACATGCCCTCCAGCCCTACTACAGGGTCCTTAGTCCCATTAATGAGAGCTGTGTCCTCAGGTGTTTATTGGCTCTTAAACCTCTATCTCTTAATACTGCTGCCTTGGAGGTTCAATTTTCTCTTCCTCGTCTTTTTTTTTTTTTTTTTTTTTTTTTTTGGTCGGGAGGTATCTATTTTGCCTCATTATCTGAAGGTAACATGGTAGGGAAGGCAGGAGACTCCTGAGGCGTCTGGTCCCTTTGTATCTATAATCAGGAAGCAAAGAGCAATGAATGCTAGTACTCCCCTCCCCTCCCCCTTTCTTTCTCTTCCATCCCTCCTGCCTTTTATTGTCCCATCCATCTATCTCGATCCCTCTTCTCTCTATTTCCCCACTTCCCCTTTGCCTCTATGAACCTAGGGCTATTTTTTTGTCCCTTATTTTGTCATCCTAGGCCTTCCTAGTCCTTTCTCCCTGACCTCAACACCAATCTATTTCAGTCTCCCTCAGCTGCCTTACTTGGGTGTGATGTCTGCACCCTGAGAACCAGCCACCCACCTATTCATGTAGCACAGGCCTAGGTACACAGGGTAGATTGCAGACTGGGAGGGCCTACAAAGAGTGCCCCAGAATCAGCCTCCCTGGGGAAGGCGGAGTTGTAGTGTAGCTGAAGGACGCAGAAGCCAGGAGGAACTTCTGGGCAGTGGTAGCATACTGTCCTCTCCACATTTAGCCATGCAGAGTCCAGGCCCCCTACACAAGCACCCATTCTTGTACAAACCTGGTCCTGGTCCCACTGATAACCTTATTTCTCTGAGAAAACTCAAACTTAAACTACCTGCTTAAGTGACGTTGGTTCCTATCTACTGTCTGGTAATTGAGTCCTGTTAATTGGCACTTTCAAATGATAAGTTCCCCAACATTACACACACAAAGTTCTGTTTATATGGCCTACCCTCTCCATATCCACCTATTCCTTCTGATCCTCTACTCAGTGTAGCATTCACAGCAGAGCCAAGTAAAATAACTGTCAGAATTCAGCTAGGGATATAACTTAATTCATAGAACACTTGTTTAGCAAGCACAGATCCCTGAGTTTGATCCCCAGCACTGCACACACTGACCTTGATGATGCACACCTGAAATCCCAGAACTCAGGAAATAGAAGGCAGAGAATCAGAAGTTCAAGGTCATCCTGAGTTACAGTTAAAAGGCTAAACTCTCTCTCTCTCTCACTCTCTCTCTCTCTCCCTCTCCCTCTCCCTCTCTCTCCCTCTCCCTCTCCCTCTCCCTCTCCCTCTCCTTCTCTCTCAAAATTGCTTGAAAGCAGTCATTTCTGCTGAGAATGATTACTTGGCGTACATCTATGCTTGAGCCTGGTGTCCAGCCTGCAGGCGCATCTGGCCATTGATTGTACTATCAGCTGACAGTTATTGACTTAAGCTGTGTGCTAGTCTTGTAGTGGAGCTGCCCAGGAAATTTGGAATCCAATATAAATTATTTACTTATTACTCACTCTCTCTGCCCCAGGACAAACGTCTGCTTTTTCTTTTAAAAAGTGATTAAACTTTTCCCGGGTGGGTTGGCAGTCTGGCATTTTGTAATTGAGTACATACAGTAGACTCTTAGAAGTTCTTACCACCTCTGCCCAATCTAGGCAGCAACTCTTCCCAGGAATAGCAGCATTTAACATGGAGCCAGCCCTCTGTTTGTGTTGGTGCCTGCAGCAGGGACCCTCATCAAAGGCAAGTTGCCAGGTATGCCTAGACCACATGTCATCCTGGGGAATTCCTCAGTCAGAAGTCAGGGTGACCAGGCAGGCAGGTGAGGGGCAGGCCCTCCACCCCAGGACTGAGTGAATGCTTTCGTACTGTGGGTTGTTCTCCTTTCATAAAACATACAAGGCACCTGCAAGTCCTCTGATAGCAGCAGCGTTGGGAGCTGGTAGAACTTACTTTGTGTCAGTAAGTACTGGACAGGGGACTCCTGATGCTCAGGGCTCAGTGGGTGACATCAATCAAGATCTCCACAGAGGACTGGAGAACAAAAATTCTGACAACAAGCTGGCTAAGTGGAGGGGACTGAAGAAAGCACTGAGGGCTGGGCAGTGGTTAGGTGGGATATAGCACTTGTACAAGCCTAAAGGCCCAAGTTCGGATCCCTAGTACCTACATAAAAAGCTGGGTGCTGTCACATACATGTGCCTGTAACCCTAGCACTGGGTATGGGCACAGACAGAATCATCACTGATGCTGACTGACCATAAACTTCTTTGAGGGTGGGCAGGGGGAAGGTGAGCTCCTGATTCTATGAAAGATCCTGTCTCAAGGGATTGGAGTGGGAAGCCATAGAAAACACTCAGCATCTTCTTTTGGTCTTTGTGTGGACATGGATACCTACCTGCACACATATAGGTATAACACACACACACACACACACACACACACACACACACACACGGAGAGCGGGAGAGAGCTGGAGCTGGTGTGGTGGTAGGCCTCTAATCCCAGCACTTGGGATGCAGAGAAAGGAGGATCAGGAGTTAAAACCCAGCCTCATGAACAGCAAGTCTAATGACAGCCTGGGCTGTGTGAGACCATCTCAAAGAGATAGAGACGGGTGGGAGCTGGCTTGGTTGATAAAATGTTTGCTGCACAAGCATTGGAACTGTGGTCTGGATCCCCAGCACCTAATTAAAGTGGAATGGGATGTTATTTAATTGTAATCCTGGTGCTGGGGAGGCAGAGACTGGACGATCCCTTTGGCTTGCTGGCCAGTCAGTCTAGGTTTCTTGAGAGATCCTGTCTCAAAAACTGGAGGGCCTGGCAAGATGATTCAGTGGGTGAAGGTATTTCCACACAAAGGTGACCACCTGAGACCAATCCCCAGAGCACACAGTGTGGAAAGAGAGAGCCACTTTTACAGAGTTGTCCTCTGATCTCAATACGTGCACCTTGGCCCATGTGTACCCATACACAAACACACATGTACACAATATAAGGTGTATATAGATGGAGGACCGTATGGAACACTAACCTCTCATCACTACACACACATATACTCACACACTTATGTGCACACACACACATACATGAACACACACACAAGAACACATGCATGAGGAAGAGGAGAGAGGAGAGGGTGAAGAAGAGAGAGGGAAGGAGGGAGGAGAGAGAGAGAGAGAGAGAGAGAGAGAGAGGAGAAAGGAAGATAGAGAACTCAAGGTCTCCCCATAGCCAGAACTGAATTTCCGAACAAAGGCACCAGCACCAGCTGCCCCAAGCTAGGCTTTGCCACCAATCTCAATATCAATTAAAGAGATGAGTAATAGTGAAAAGCAGAGAACAATTTAGTCTTTAATTGGCACATTGGGAAGAATAGAGTGATGCACTCACTCCAAGTTCACTTTCATAGCACTGCACGGACTTAGGTTAAACCGGATGAATCAAAAGGAGCACACAGGTGCATAATTAAACGTCCTGGTCAAACTGTGCTTTCTCCCATCCTTGTCTCAGCTCTGGGTCTTCACTGTACTCTGATACATTGTTAGTCTACTAATCGCTGTTATTATTACTAGAGTCATTAGGGTCAGAGCATGGGTTCTGTCAGTTCTAACCAGTGAGGCTCAGCCACCCATTCTCCATATACCCATCAAAGAGACAAGAGGAAGCAGAGAAAGGAGATTTAGTCAATGTGACCCCTGGAAGAGGAACAAATATAAAGGTCCAGTGATACCCCATGCTCTGTCTGTCCTCAGGGATCTTGACATGATGTTTAGGTTTGCATGGAAGGCAAGAGGTGTGTGTAGCTAAGCAGTCCTGATCAAGGCATGATCTGCCCATCCATCATTGTCTTAGCTCTAGTGTATCCTAGAAAGTGGTCAGACAAATTTTTGGAGCTGTTTTAAATCTCTTCCTGAGAAATATTTTTTTCCTCTTACTAATGTTAGTGTTTCAGTCTTTCTCCTCCCCTAGCATGACTTTCCTGGGTTAATTCCAGATTCTTGGGGCCCATTGCTTCAGAGATCTAATAGCCAAAGAAAAGGGCGCATATGCTTCTTTGGAATAGCTCCTCTCTTGTCAGGATGGTTACATCAGCACAGAGAAGGCCAGTCAGATCTCTACAAGATGAACTGCTCCAAGGTATAGCTTCTCCATCACTGAAAACTATCTCCACATTGGGGGTCCTCAGTCCCAAAGGTTCCTGGAACCCAGGGTCACTGGAAGTTTAGTACAATGACTTGTCTCTGTCTTCAGCCCTGAAGGTGGATGAGTGTGGGATAGACAGACATCCCTCAGTCTGTCACTCCTGTCCAGAGTCAAGCAGGAGTCTGAACTCAAGTGAAGGAAATAGACACAAAATGGAGGGAGAGGTGCTAGGCTTTCATCATGCTTTAGCGATATGACCTCATGGGGCAAAGGGAGAGGTCAGTGCTTTTTAGCAAGAGTGTTCATTACGTGTGTGTTTTCA
This sequence comes from Sigmodon hispidus, assembly GCA_004025045.1. Lineage (NCBI taxonomy): Eukaryota > Metazoa > Chordata > Mammalia > Rodentia > Cricetidae > Sigmodon > Sigmodon hispidus. The sequence continues at coordinate 21,320 of PVIH01021270.1, read as the reverse complement.
GTTCCGTGTTTAGCCAACTTTGGGGTAGAAGGAAATAAATGAAAGGAGAACTTATGGGATATAGGCTTTTTAAAAATGTGTGTGTGTGTGAGTGTGTGTGAGTGTGTGAGTGTGAGTGTGTGTGAGTGTGTGAGTGTATGTGAGTGTGTGTGTGTGTGTGTGTGTGTGTGTGTGTGTGTGTGTAGCATGCACTTGTGAAATGGAGGTCAGAGAGTGTCAGATCTCTTGGAGCTGAAGTTTTGTTCCTGACTGGTCCTAGCCCTCCCCTTTTCTACCCATCTCCATCATCTCCATCCTTACCAATAATACTCCTCTCCAGCCACTAAGAATCTTAGCATTTCTCAAATCAAACTATCTAGTTTTATTTGGTCTTGACTTTCAAAGCCACATTAAGATCCTCTAACCTGGAGCCCCGAGAGGTGGTTTAATGGTTAAGAAGCTGTACTGCTCTTCCTGAGGAGCCAAGTTCCCAGTGCCCATGTTGGTTTTTGAACTAGGATCTTACTATGTAGCCCAGAGTGGCCCTGAATTCCCCATCTTCCTGCTGTAGCCCAGGTATTGGGGTTACAGGTGTGCACCACCATACCTAGCTTTGATTTACTTTGAAGTGGATGCTTCCAAGTTGATATTTCTTCTATGCTGCCACCAATGTCAGCTGGTTTGCAAGGAGAAAGTATCTGTTAATAGTTATCATTTTTCCTAACTAACATTTTCCAGGAAATATAATTTTTCTCTACTTATGTCTTCAATTTGAATAAATAATGAACAACACAGCAAACATATAAGTTAAAACCAGCTTCTGAAAAATTGTTTATTTTCAGTTCTTATTTTTATTTCATACCAGGGCACTTGTATGGAGGACAACATGCTGAGCTGATTCTCTTCTTCTACCATGCATGCAGGTTCTGGGGATCACACTTGGGTTTCCAGGTTTGGTGGCAAGTGTCTTTATCTACTGAGTCACCTCATGGACTTGGGCTCTCTCACAGATGTGGAATATACTAAAATAAGATCAGGAATCCAGGAGGTGTCTTGAGATTGGGCTCCCAGGATTTGATTCATACATCTCTTACTCCCTTCAGATCCAATCCTGAATAGACTTAGGAGTTCTAGAAACTTCAACACTCAATAGAAGCATTCCAGAGACTCAAGAGCTTCTCAAGCCCAATATAATGCCTAACAAAGATAAAAGCAGATAGACTTGTATTACAGGGTAGTAGTTCTTGATCAAGTGATATAATTTGGAAACAGCTATCATGTGACCATGAGGTAATGAAGTTAGAGCCAAAAATAGAGAGACACTTGTTGGATGGGGAAATATCCTACAGTAGAAGACCCCCCCTCCTGCTTGCCCAGAAAGAGGAAGTGGTAAAATCAACCTAGAAAAGCATTAATAAAGGAACGCAGCAGGACTGTCTGCAGCCCTAAATGGGACCCCAGAAAAGAAGGGTGACAGCTGACATGACTTCTCATTTGCCCTTCGATGCCCAGGGAAGTATTTCTAGGGATTTCCACTAATACTTACCAATTTCAAGGAAGCAGTGTGTCAACTTGAGCAGACAGTTCAGGATGAGAGAAGAGGCTTGCCCTGGCTTCCAAAGCCTCCAGTTAGACTGATGGAAGTAAGAATGCTGCAATTCAACAGCCCTGAGGCATTCCTGACTGGGAGGATTGGTGGTGGGGGGCAATTACTTGGTTTTTAGAACAGAATAGAAGACTTGGGCATGTAGTTAGGTGACTCAGAGCTCTTCCAGGCAAGCTTTTCCCTCTACCCACCCTCCCAATATATCTGTTTTTTTTTTCCCCCAATATATCTGTTTTAATGAAAAGAAATTTGGTGTGCGAGATGCTGGCAAGAGCCAGAGAGATGGCTCAGTGGAAAGGGTACTCACCAAGACTGTGACCTCGGTTTCATCTCTGTAGCCCACGTGGCAGGAGGAAAACACTGGCCCCCACAGTTGTCCCTGATTTCCACAGGAGTGAGCTATAGTGCCTGCCCATCCCCAAATAGACAAAAAATCACAATATAATAAAAAGTTTTAAAGAGATATGGGTGAAAAGTAGGCTTCAGGGTATGAGGAAAGATACTTGTTTACATTTATTTTAGAATGTTGAGCAGACTACACACGTTCTCATCTCTATTAAATGCTGTTCAGACGACATAAGATAGTGAAGAATGGCAGCCATATTCCATGTGATCTAAGATGGTTTCAGCCACAAGGTACACCATCATTAAACAAATCACAGAGAAAGGAAGCATGCCGTGGATATCACTAGGATAAAGTGTCATTCTGTCCCAGTTCTAGGTTGCATGAGATGCTGTCACAAACAAACATACAAGCAAAACAAGCTCTTCAGTTATAAACAAATCACTTAGTATTGTTCCAACCATTTCATTCCATTAGTTGTATCAGAGCCCATTCTTTCCACCCCCCACCCACTTTTGCACCTTAACATGTCTCTTGGAACTGTCCTTTGAAAGAACTGTCTTACCCTGACATAAGGTTTCATCCAGCAGCAGCACCACATATCTAGTGGTGCACTTTCATGCTCTTTATCTTGTAGTCATTTTTTATGGTGCTTGGTTTTAATATATGCCATCAAGTATTTATGCTAGTTAGGCTAAGCAATTTTATCTTAATTTTTAACTGGAAACTTAAAAATATTTAAGAGGATAAAAAAAAAAAAGCCAAAATGTAAAGTTTGAGAGTGCTCCCTGGGTTGTCATGAAATGTAGACTGTCGATAAAATTACAGTTAATTTTATCCCAAGTAAGGCACACTAAAAATAGACACTGGCTGTGCCTGTTCTGATAGGTAATTCTCAGGGATCCCTAAGCTGAGCCACCTTGGTGAGGATTCTCCATGGCATAGCACACAATCTGGCCCACTAAATGGCTTCCAACAGTGACAGATGAAAACAGACAGAAAGGACATCCTGAAGGTGTGGTGTTTAATATTGGCTGTTAATTTGACAAAGCCTAAAATCACCAGGAGACAAATGTCTGGGCCTGAAATTTTTTAGACCAGGTTAACTGATGTGACAAGATTCACCCTGAATGTAAACAGCACTATTCCCCGAGACTGCACATACAGGAGAAAGCCAGCTGAACACCAGCGTTCCTCTCCTTCCGCTCCCTGATGCTCTATAGCCCCCTTACTTGTGCTTCTGCATCATGGCTTCCCCCATCATGATGGCTATACTGCCCTTAACTATAAGCCAAATAAACTTTTTCTTTCTTAAGTTGCTTCTGTTTGGGTATTTGACCACAGAGATGAGAAAAGCCACTAATAAAATAGAGAGAGGAAGGAAGGTGTTCTGGTTATGATGTTGTTGCTGTGATAAAACAAAAACTAACTTGGGATAGAAGGGGATTATTTGGCTTATACTTCCTGGCTATAACTCAGTATTCAGGGACGTTGTTGCTGGAGCTCAAAGCAAGACCCATGGAGAAATGTTGCCTCCTGACTGGCTGACTCACTTTCTGGCTGTCAATGACTATGCTCAGCTAGCTGTTTTATGCTCAGTCCAGGACCACCTGCCTGAGGATAGTTACCCAGCCTTGCTGCTGCTGCTGAGCCTTCCCATATCAGTCAGCAATCAAGAAAATTCCACATATAAATGCCCAAAGGCCAATCTGATTAAGCAATTTCTCAGCTGAGGTTTATACTTCCCAAATAATTCTGTCGTATCAAATTGACAATAAAAACTAACATCATAATAGACAAAATGATATACCCATCAATTAGGCCCTTTGACCACTACTTAACAATGTTACTTCCCTCATTTCTTGCTGTGGTTTGTATAAATATTTCCCCAAACCCCAGCTTCTGGGACTATTGGGAGAAACTTTAAGCAGTGTGCCTTAGGGTCCAGGAAGATGCCTCAGTTGATAAAGAGCTGTCTAGTCAGTGTGAGGACCTGAGATCAGAGCACCTATGAAAAGGAGGGTTCGGCGTGTATGCCTGAAATTCCAGCACTCTGGAGGAAGAAACAGGACTGTTTAAGTCATCCACTGGAAGCAGAAGGCTGGTAGATACTTTTGAAGAAAACACAGTAGGTGAAGATAATTGTAAACAAAAAAATTGAAAATTGTCAGGAAAGAACAGTTGAGGTGGGGTATCTGTGAGGGTATATACTGGCATCCACGTGCATAGAAGTGCCAGCCGCATTATTATTCAAGACAAATTTTTCTTGGTCTTGAATAATACCAAGTGGACTAGGTTAGCTGACCAGTAAGCCCCAGAGATCTTTCTGTCTCTGCCTCTCTAGCTGAAGCTGCATGTGGACAGCACCTCCCTGGCCTCATGCTCACACAGCAAGCAAGCAGTTATCAGCTGAGTCAGACCCAACCGAAGGATTGTGTCTGTCTTTCTGGTTTTTTGAGATGAGGTTTCTTTGTGTATCAGCCTTGTCTGTCCTGGAACTCACTCTGTAGACCAGGCTGGCCCAGAACACAGAGATCTACCTGCCTCTGCTTCCTGAGTTCTGAAATTAAAGGCATGCAGCAGCATCACCCAGAAAAAGGATTATTTTTTAAACATCAAGGTTTTGTTTGTTTGCTTGGTTTGTGGTTTTGTTTTGGGACAGTAGTGGCCCACAGGCCTGTAATCCTCACTTAGGAGGTATGGGGAAATAGATCAGGAGATCAAGACTAGCTTTGACTTACATGTTGAATTCAAGGACAGCTTGAACCACATGGAATTCTATCTTAAAAACAAATCAAACCCTTCAAATTCTGCCTGTTAGTTAGAAGCACTTATGTTCCAGTTCCAGCATCAGCACACAGAAGTGTGTTTACCAGCTCAAAAATGTATTAGAATTAAAAATACTTACTGTATAAGGTTGGTTCATAAAACAAATTCATACAACTACATGTGTAGACTTACATGTCTGTAGCCACAGAATAAAAAGATAGATCGGGCACATCAGATCTCTGTGTTAATTATAGGTAATTAACATTTTTCTTTACTAAAGTTTTGGGCAGTGCTGGGGATTGAACCCAGGTCCTTGGACTTGCTAGATGGGTCACCTGCAATGGTGTTACACATTTGATCTACATTTTACTTTTGGGTGGAGTTTATGTTTCCACATAATAGATAGTACTTTCTTTTAGGAAAAAGAATGTTTTAGAAAAGTTAGTAGATAGGGCTGGAGAGATGGCTTACTAGTTAAGAGCACTTATTGCTCTTCCGGAGTACCTGGGTTCTATTCCCAGTACACACATGTGATCACAACACTCTAAAAATCCAATTTGAGGAGATCTGACACTCTCTTCTTGCCTCCAGGATTACATTTGGATATGCAGGCAAATATGCAGACAAAACACATATGAAATAAATAATTTTTTAAAAGAGAGAGAGAGAGCTGGGCAGTGGTGCAGGCCTTTAATCCCAGCACTTGAGAGACAGAGGTGGGAGGATCTCTGTGAGTTCGAGGCCAGCCTGATCTACAAAGTGAGTTCTAGAACAGCCTGGGTTATTACACAGAGAAATCCTATCTCAGAAAAAATTTAAAAAGAAAAAGAAGTTAGTAGCAATCCCCACTTTTGTAAGGGAAATGAAAGGCTGTATCAAATCCTCTGCTGTGTTTAGAGGCTGAGTCTTAAGCTGGAAAAAGACCTTCAAACATCTGTTATCCTTCAATGTCTCATTTTGGGTCTATTAACCTTGTATACAATTACATTGTATCTCAATCTGTGCTCACTGAATGTTCATAATTTTTACATGAAACAATACTGGCTTTTAGTAGATTATTTTGTTTCTTTTTCTGGCATAAGGCCTTTTTTTCTTTTAATATTATCCTTAAATCTGTCAGACTCCAGAAGAAGTTAACATAACAAACAGCTTTTATCCCAAATTAATACCCCTAAGGGGGGGCATAAAAGAGATAGTGGACTTCATATATCAGATGAAAAACGTACAATTGTCGCTTTTTTTAAAAAAAATTATTTTTTTCAAAAAAGAATTATTTCAAGAGAGCAAGATATAATAATCTTTTCAAATTCTCTCAGTTAAATCACAAAGCTGCTTTCAATCAGGCTTGTAAAGATTTCACAAGAATTACTTTTAGCCTCAACATCAGCATAGCTATAACACAAATTCTAGACATGTGCATTTCTTGTTTGATGCAGCTGAGTAAAAGGAGAAAGAAAAAAAAAAAACCAAATGATACTGAAGCCACCACTCCTGTTCTCAACAATAAATAATATTTTACCTAAGAAAGCAGGTGTGGTGGCACATGCCCACAATTCTGGTAACTGGGAAAGAGGCAGGAGGATCTAGGCTAGCCTTGGCTACATGGCAAGTTCAAGGCCAGCCTGGACCTGAAACTCTGCCCAAAACACAAACCAGGGGTTAGAATGACCTAGTGGGCAAAGTCTTGCCACATAAACATGAGGACCAGGATTTAAACACCTGGAACCCATGTGAAGTCTGGGTGGCTGTGGCAGCTGGATGGAAATCCCAGCATTCACTAGGTAGAGGGCGATTCCCAGAACAAACTGGCTAGCCAGGCTAGCTCAGTCCAAAAGCTCTGGGTTCAAAACACAAAGAGGAAGACAACTAAAGAGGACACTCAGAATCAACCTCTGGCTTACACACATGCACACAAGGGTGCATACAAACATGCATGTGTCACACACACACACACACACACTCAAATGGCCAAAGCATGTTATACACAAGTTTGAAATTATCAAAGGGTAATGTGTGTTTCTAATGCCAAAAGAGAACAACAACAAAAGCAAATACACAGAGGAGCTTTACTTGACTTAGCTTTAGAAAGGGGGAAAATTCACTCTTTTTGTTGTCATTTTAAAATAGGGCCTCACTATGTAGCCCTGGATTTTCTAGAGCTTCTCTGTATCCCAGGCTAGCCTTGAATTGGCTTTTAGTGGAGAATGACCTCGAAATCCTGATCCTCCCACCTCTGCCATCTGAATGCTGGCACCACAGCTGGCTTCAATTAATCTTTAATGCAAAGTACTCATGCTGTTTACAGAACAATGTGGTCATCAATACATGTATAATGATTAATTATTTCAGGGTGACTGGTGTATCTGTCATCTAAATATTTATCATTTATTTGTTTTGCAAATGCTCAGAATCCCATTAGCTGCTTAGAAATATTCAGTTAAGGGCCCCAACATTTACAAGCGTTACTCAGCTATGATGACTCACCTAGTTCAGCTGTACCTCTGCATCTGTGAATCCTCTCCTTCCTAAATTCTGGTGTCATGATTCTGATTAACTTTTCGGTTTCCATTACAGGTGGCAACATTTGATATTTATCTTTCTGTGTCTGACTATTTGAGATACACTTTTTTAAGCTACCAGCTCTGACTGTTACTTGAATTCCTGTGTGGAAGCCTTTGTCTTCTTTTATGTCCTTTTAGGTTCTAGTCTCTGGTGACTGTTGTAAAAGGACTTTGTGGTTGTCTGTTTTCCCACCTCTCTGGGCTAGAGATGGAGATGCAGGATCTGCTCTTGGGTCCTGGATGAGAGTGGGTGCTTTCTGATTTGGTCCTTAACCCTGTGTGTCTCCATGGCGGAATACCCATGTAGATCCAGTGACAGCCCTGTCTCTCTCATCCCAGCTGCCTTTATGGGGTCCTCAATGCATCTGAGTTCTTTTTGTTCTAAAACACAAACACAATTATAAAATTGGCTTTCTATCATTTCTGTAGATCTGACTTATGAAGAATAAGCATATGAGTAAGCAATATCAGCGTCTTAAGATCAGGAAGTGGTGGTGGGGCTGTCACTGAGTTGGTAAAGATCTTGCCTTTTAAGCATGAAGACCTGAGGTTGATAACCCAGAACCCTTTTTTTTTTTTAAAAAAAAAAAAAAAAAAGCTGGGTATGATGGTGTATACTTGTAATCCCAGTCAGCACTGGAAAGGCAGAGACAGGCAGATCCCTTGGGCTCAATGGCTAGCAGTCTAGCTTGCTTGGTGAGCTCCAGGCCAGTGAGAGACCCTGCTACAAAATAAGAGAAGAAAGGAAGGAAGGGAGGGAGGGAGGGAGAGAGGAAGAAGAGAGAGAGAGAGAGAGAGAGAGAGAGAGAGAGAGAGAGAGAGAGAGGAGTAAAGGCCCTGGGCACTACCACATGACTTTTCTCCCCTGGACCCACGTTGTAGGAAGAACAAACGGCTACAAGTTGTCCTCTGATCTCTACACGTGGGCTATAACATTCATCTGCTCCCTTACCCATTTCTCTTTATATAAGTTAATAAATAAATATATGTAATTTTAAAAATGGTGACTGGCATCTGAAGAATAAGAGCTTTAGGCTGTCCCCTGTATATGTACGTACATACGCATGCATCTGTATACATGAACGTGCACACACAGAAACAACATAGAAAGTAAGCCTGTTTCTTGAACTGCTGAAGCAGGTTAGTTACCTTTATTGCTGGGAAAGGAATGGCATAAGGATGGAAGATTATTTTGGCATATGTTCCCAATCCCTCGTGGTGAGGAAGGCATGGAGGAGCAGCTCCATGCATGGCTGCATGAGTGTGGTGGAGGCTGTTCCCATCATGTTGTAGCAGGAATCAGAAAGCAAGACAGGAGCAGGAGCCGGCTATGACCTGAAAAGTCTAACTCCTGGTGCTCTACTTCTGCTGGCTAGACTCTGCCCTTTAAAGGTGCCCCTCCTCCCAGGATAGTGCTCCCACCTGGAGGCCACCTGTTGAAATCTTGAACTTATGGAAGACATTTCAGATTCACACCAAAACATTAAGTATGTGTGTTGGGCTTCAGGATCACCTGGCTCATGTGGGCATGTGTTGTTCTGCCAGGTATTGGGACCCAACAGCACTTAGACTGAAGGTGCTTGTCTCCTCCAGGGGTGACTCTGGTCCTCTCCAACCTGGGCTGGTTTACCAATCCCATTTCAGGGCTTGTCACACAAGCCAAAGCAACTTTGACAGCCAAACTCATCTTCATTTGGCCTCTGTGTCTACACTGTACATAATTTAGACAATCAATATTCAGTGACTATGGGAGCAAATGAACATGTGAATGAATATGGGTGAACATTCTGAGTCACAGAAGAGTCATCATCACGAGTCAGGAGAGAGACTCATCTTGGAGTCAGTGACTTCAGCAGGCTGAGTGGGAGGAGATAGGGCAGCTTCTATTCTGCTGCTGCTGCTGCTGCTGCTGTGAGGCATAGCTACCTCGGGTGTCCTCAGAAGCTGGGTCTACGTTTGTCTCTTACAGTCTCCTAGAACCTACTGTGCTGGCAGCGTGGCAACGCAGTGTTTGCAACTGCACTGATTTCTCAGGAAGGCTTTTGATTCAATTTGCATGCTTAAAAACGGTGTTAGCCAAGCATTAAGTTCTCATGTATGACATCACTTTTTGGACTCATTGTAAGTCAAATATATTATTTTGACTAGAACACAATCAACATTTTTACTGCAGTAGCAGCAGGAAATGTGAGGCAAAAATTCACACTGAAGTCCAGAAACTAAAAGGCTCAAAGTGTGGTAAGAGGTACTCAGGAGGGGCCCCGCAGGGAGTATGATCTGTGTGGAAAAGACAGGGCAGGGATTTGGAAGTCCTGCAGGTAAGGATAAGATTAGTGATTACTGTGTATTGTTCTGCAAATCTTTTGTTTTATCTTTTGCAATAATCTACACTATTAGAAGCCCTAAGGATTCCAAACAGTGAGAGAGGTTTTCATATAGTTGAAATTGGTCTCAAACTATACAGCTGAGGATGACCTTGAACTTCATGGTCATTTCGCCACTTCCTAAGTCCTGGGATGTCAGGCATGCACCACCATACCCAATTTATGAGGTTCTGTGGTTTGAACCCAGGGCTTAGTTCCTGCTAGACAGGCAAGCACTCTACCAACCAGGCCACATTGTTACCTATAAGCAGCTTGTTTTTGTCCCCAAGTGTGGGCTGATTGAGGTGAACTCTGAACATAGACCTTTATAGAAAGATAAATTTGGTTCAGAGCCCCAACCCCAGGTTCAACATCTGGGACCCAGAACAAAAAGGAGAGAAAAGCAAACAACGGTGAGATGTGGAAAAGAAGGCTGCTCATTCTGACCAGAGTTAGTATTTGATATAGAGAAATGGCTTTGAGGATGCACCAAAAGGTTAATAATATCTGTGACACAAAAGTTAAAATTTTTATCTGGTTTCCCCATAAACTCCCATTTGGTGTGTCATGATTAATCCTGACTGTCAACTTGACAGGATCTAGAAAGACCAAGCTCTGGGCATGTTTGTGAGGGAGTTCCTATTTTGGGTTTATGAAAGTAGAGAGACCAGCATAACTGTGAATAGCGCCATCCCTGGGCTGGTGTCCCTAACTGAACAGAAAGAAGAAAGCAAGCTGCACATCAGCATGGATCTTTCTTCTTTCTGGCTGATTGCTCATGGGACCTCATGCTTCCGCTGCTGTGCCCTCCCCATCCCAGTGGGCTGTTCCTTTTCTTAAATTGTGAGACAAACCCCTCCCTCTTTGGTTGCTTTTGTCTGGAATTTTGTCACAGCGATAAAGAAGCAATTAATATAATATGCTTGTCACGGCCTTCTCTGCTTCCTTCTGAACCGGTCTCCCAAAAGTGAGATAGAAATGTCCTCTGTTTTTCCTAAGGATGCTGAAGGTTTCTAAATGTAGGAGCTATGGACCAGAGGCTTCTGTTTACAGTTCTTGATTTTAAAACCTAACACATTAAAGGGCAATTTTTTTTCTTGCTGAATAGTTTTCTGTCAAATAGTTTGACATAAGCTAGAGTCATTTGAGAGGAGGAACCTCAATTTTAAAAATGCCTCCATAAGACTGGGTTATGGGCAAGCCTGTAGGAAATTTTATTAATTGGTGATTGATGGGTGAGGCCTAGCCTATTGTGGGTGCCATCCCTGGGCTAGTGGTCCTGGGTTCTATGAGAAAGCTGACTGAGCAAGCTATGATGAGCAAGCCACTATGCAGTATTCTTCCAAGGCCTCTGCATCAACTCCTGCCCCTCCAGGATCCTGCCCTGCTTGAGTTTCTGTCCTGACTTCCTCTGATGATGAACTGTGACGTAGAAGCATGAGCTAAATAAAGCCTTTCCTCCCCTGCTTGCTTTTGGTCATGGTGTTTCATCACAGCATTAGAAACCCTGACCAAGACATTAATCCAAGGATTGGCATAAGAAGCTTACATGGTAATGGAATTTTACCAGGCTAGTGTGGTTTTAGACACTTGTAATCCTAGCACTTAGACATTGGAGACAGGAGGGTCAGGAGTTCAGATTCATCCTTAGCTACATAGTGAACCTGAGTCTAGCCTCAGCTATGTGAAACAAGATCCTGTCTTAGAAAATTAAACCAAAAGAAAATAAAACATCAAAATTTATCTTTAAAATGTTATTTTGCCTAGAATTTTAAAGCAGCAAAGAAACACCCCCTTCCGCCCCACCAAAAAAAAAGAAAAGAAAAGAAAACTGTTGTAGCTGGAAATCAGAATTTACCCAAGTAGATGCTTGTGATGTCAAGAAACTGAATCCTGTGGAAGTGTGGCCAGCTTCTGGAAGACCCCGGACCCCAGGTGACTCGCTCTCTTCATTTTCGTGTGCCAGGGGTAGAAGCTCTCAGCTCCTCACTCTGTGTGCCTCAGCCTCATTTATCTCCTAGAGTCGTTTGTTGTCTAGTAAGTGCCTTTCTTCCTAATAAATACTAACTGATTGTACTGAGAAACAGTTGTGAATCATTCGGCTATATCTGGTGCCCCATGTTGGGTGCCATCTGTTGTAAATTGATTTTTGACTTTGTTTGGGCCAGAAGTCTGACTTACCGGCAACAGCTTTTACCCCCCAAAGAATGACTCAGATGTTTATATTAATTTTATATTGTTTGACCTGTGTGTCAGGTACATTGTTAGCTAGCTCTTTTATCTTAATTTAACCCATTTTTATTATTCTACCTGGCCACATGTTTTGTTTTTTGCCACGAGGCCCATGGCTCACCTTTATATGTTTCTTTTTTTTTTTTTTTTTGGTGGCTAGATCGGGACTGTCTGACTCTACCCTCCTTCTACCTGTCTCTCCTCTGATTCCTCTATCAATTTCTACGGTGCTCCACACAGGCCAAAACAGCTTTTTATTTACAGAATTGTGTTTAGAGAACAGTCTCACCACAAACTGTATGAAAGTTCCCAAATTAGTGCAAGATTAGTTTGCTTATTTGTCTTTTGTTGTTGAAACCCAGTCATACTGTGTTGCTTAGGCTGATAACCTCTTGGACTTAAGTGATCTTCCTGGCTCAATCTCCTGGATAGATTGAACTATATGCATATGCCAACATGCCTGCGAAGACTGATATTTTAACTAAGAAAGACATTGATGAGCTTGAGAATGGCCAGACCATAACTGTAAATATTGTATAGAGTGACAGGCCTGAACTCAGAAGAATCTATCTGTAGTTTCACATGTTGATTTTATCTCACAGCCTTGGACATACATCATAGATAACAGAGGATCCAGAAGAATTCTTTGGTGATCCAGCTTAGGATAGACATGGCATTGGCATCTCACTTCTGCCTCTTAAGAGATGAGCAGGACAACAAATAGCACACACTCAACAGATGTTTGGTTAACAAGCAATTGATTACATGAGAGGAGTAGGAAGACACTAGCTTGGGAAGAAAACATTTTAGATTAGTTTCTGGTCTGTTACAAACAGCTGCATGAGCTATGCGCCAAGGCAGAGGAGGGGCATGACACCAAGAATTAGACATGGCAGCAGAAGGAACAGGAAGCTGAGAGTTCATGTCTTGAATTGCAAAGCAAAAACCAAAACAAACAAACAAGCAAAACTAGAAGTAGGGTGAGACTTTAGTACTCAGAGCCCTCCTCCAGTGACATACTTCTTCCAACAAGGTTGCAATTCCAAATGTCCCCAAACAGAGACCAAGTATTCAAGTACTGGGGTCTATGGAGAGCATTCTCACTCAACCTATGCTGCTTCCCCTAACGACCTTTTGAGTCTCATTTCTGGGGAGCCATTGGTATGAAGGGTCATATCAGCTGACTTGTTAGACCTGTGTGCCACCACTGCTGGGTTCATATTTTCTTTTAAATTCACATCATTTGTGTGAATCCTTAGCCTATTGTTTCTAGAACTATATACATGCACAGTAAAATCACATGTAAATAGTGTAATGTGTAAGAATGGGCATCGAGATTTATTTGAAAGGTCATACCCTTTGTCTAGCAAAGATATGTTCAAGACTCCCAGTGAATGCCTAAAAGAAAAAAGAGACTTCACATAGTAGAATACATGTCTGTAATCTCAAAACTAAGGAGGCAGAGGCAGGAGGATCAGAATTTTAAGACCATAGTTGGCAAAATAGTGAGTTCTAGACCAGCCTGGCTAAATGAGATTTTTGTCTCAAAAACTAAAGCTAAATAGAAATAGAGAAAGAGAGTGGGAGGGGGTGGAGGGGAAGAATACTAAATCTTATCACCTCAGGCCCTTCCCATCCTCTCCAAGTATAGTTACTACACACTGTGGCATAACTTCTACAGTCTGAAGACTGAGAGTTTTTCAACATTCTTGTGTGCTTTTATATCTCTGATGATTTGACTCAACCATTCTTCTCACGCTGGACCCTTGTTGAGGAAGGTGGGTGTCCTGGTTAGCTTTAACAATCAGCTTGACACAGCCTAGACTCATCTGTGAGAAGAGCCCCACCCGAGGCATTGCCTCCATGGCGATTGCATTGGCCTCTGCCTATGGAGAAATGTCTTACTGTTGGCTGCTATAGGCAGACTCAGCTCAATGTGGGTGCTGCTCTTCCTGAGTAGGTGGTCTTGCACTGTTTGAGGAAGCCTACTAAGCATGAGCCTGCATAAACCATCCAGCAGCATTTCCCCATTGTTTCTGCTGTACATCCTCAGCTGTGAGTTTCCTGGTTAGAGATGGTGCCTCATAGAACAGAAAGCAGGCCTGCATCCAAGTTCCTGCTTGACTGCCCCCCTCAGTGATGGACTGTGACCAAGAAGGGTAAGCCAATAGACCCTCCTTTTTCTAAGGAATGTTTTATCACAGCAATGGAAATAGAACTAAAATAGGCAGGAAGACAGATTGCCAGAGATGGTTCTACTCAGGGCTCATGGGGTCACTGTGTGTCTATTCTCAACATCACATTCTCCACTCTAAAAGGACAGTTTAAAACATAAAAGTTTATGTTTTAGAGCCTAGAAGAACAATTCACCATCTGAAAGACTCTTTTACATAATATTGAAATCCTTAATGTTTAGCTTCTCTTTCTCCTAGACAACTCCTTCCTTAAACTTGTTTATACATGGCTTTTATGCAGTGGCATAATGCTTCCTGTAAATATCACCTGCGTGAAGTAATCTTCCAGAGCATAGTTTCCATGTGAGCAGGAAACACATGCAGAAAACACACATTCTCTGCCTTCTACCAGGAATAATAATAACAGCAGTGGTATTTTGATGCATTATAAAGTCCCAACAGAATTCTGTTTATAACTCCATTGGACTTTTAAAAATCACATTTATTTATTTATTTATTTATTTATTTATTTTATTGGGGTGAGCATCACATGTGTACCATAGCACATGTGTGGAGGTCAGAGGATAACTTTCAGGAGTCACTATGTGGGTCCTCGACTCAAACCTAAGTTATCAGGCTGGGTAGCAGATGCCTTAACTCACCAAGCTATCTAGTTGGCCCTGTTGTGTTGAAGTGGGGAGATTCACACTCTATACCCAGGTTGACCTTGAACTCAAGAAATACTCCTCTCCTGGCCTCCCAAGTCCTGAGATTATAGGTATGAGCCACTTTGACTAGTGTCTGACTCTATTTTTAAAAAAAATGATGCTGAGCTAGTGAAATGCTTCAGCAGGTGAAGGCACTCTCTGTGCAATCCTAGCAACTTGAGTTCAATCCCCAACACTCAGATAAGGGTGGAAGGAGAGAATAAATTCTATAAAATTGTCCTTCATGATGAGATATTCCCCCCTTCTATACACCTCACATCATGTGCATGAATACAACAATAATAATACAAGTTTTAAAATTAAAAAAATTATGACTTTCAGCTCAGAAGGAAGAAAGCCTATACTCTTTTTCAATGGGGACAAAAAGGATAATATCAGGGTTGGTACATATGCATGGGATTTCACAGAAAAATGAAACCAGGGGGCTGGAGAGATGGCTCAGTTGTTAAAAGCACTCCCTGGTCTTCCAGAGGATGGAGTGACATTCCAGCATCGTCAGTGGGTAGCTCACAGTGCTGCCATTTTCTTCTTTGTCATAAGCACATAAGCATTTGTATAATTATAGATTTGGTTGGTGCCACTGTTTCTGAGTACTGTTTTGTTATTCTTAAATGTAGTCCTTGACATTATTTATTGTGAGATTTTTTTTTTCTTCCTGGGGTCAGACAGATAAAAATTTTTGCTTTCCATTTGTATTCATTTAAACAAGAACACTAAGACATTTTCTAATTTTTAAAAAAATGTTGAAGTGTTAGATTGCTTTTGTTTTATAGTTACGACTGCGTGATTGGAGTGTGTGGGCTGATTCTGAAGTTGTTCATCCTAGTAAGGTTTTGTTGTTAAAGGGGTTTGTTTGGCTCTAGTAGACAAAGGTTTATTTTAGAGAATTTATTTGAAAAGACAAAGAAGATGGTTGGTGCTTCTCATATCTGTTGGATATGAGCTAAAACCTTCCAAGTGAAATGAAATGAAAAAAAAAAAACAACCCGCATTTGGGGAAAGGAAAAAAATACCATGAAAGCATTAAGTATCTGAAAACGCAGTAGGTCGAGGTCAACAGCTGGTAGATATAGAAAGGTTTGAGGATGGTGTCTAGAGTCACACTTCTGAGCTGAGGTAGTTACTCACTTTAGAGCCTGAAAATATGGGTAAAACAACCTAGGAGGAAAGCACAAGGGGCATAGCTGGCCCAAGATGGCAGACCTTATGAGAGATTTAGCCAGGTCAACATGGAGCTCCTTTTCTGTTCAACACCTGGACACTCTCCAGAGAGCTTCCTGAGAGTGAGCCACGCAGAGTGGGGGTGCCTATTTAAGAGCCTGTGGGCACAAGTTACAGCTAGATTTGATCCCCTCCAGAAGGCTGTGATTCTCTCATCTCTGCAAAACCTTCCAAGAGCAACTAACCATGAAGAAACACACCCTAACCTGTTTATGAGCCAAGCACAGCCTTGATACGGAAACCAGATAAGGACACTTCAGAGAACCAACCTGCCTTACAAACATATTACAAAATATTAAACAAACTCAGAAAGTTGAAGTCAGCAACAGAAGGAAATATATGTCATTACCAAGTGTTCTACGAGTAGGCTTTAGCATGAGTGATTCAATGAACATCATTCATCACACAAACACAGTAAATGAGAGAAAAACGACATGATCACACTAGAGGGTTTATGAAGAGCATCTGGTAGAGTTTGGCATATGCATTACTTAAGTTTCTTGTTGCTGAGACACAGTTCCTTACAAAAAGCAACTTAAGGGAAGAAGGGCTCATTTTCATTCTCAGTTCAGAAAAACATAATCCATTGTGGCAGGGAGGTCATGGCCATAGCAGCAGCTTGATGCACATTTTGAACAGGAAGCTGATGTTCTGTTAGTTTTTCTCCTTTTTTTTCTTTAAAAATTGTGTGTGTGTGTGTGTGTGTGTGTGTGTGTGTGTGTGTGTGTGTGTGTATGGCATATGCACACATGTTTAGGCGGAGTGTGTGTAGGTGCCAATGCACAGTGGAGTCAGAGGAGAGCATTTGGATGTCCCACTCTATTACTCTCTACCTTAATCCCTTGAGATGGAATTTCATTGAACTTGAAGCTAGGCTGCCAGGCAGCAAGCCTAATAATCATCCTCTCTTCACCCTCCACAGTGCTAGGTTACACGTGTGTATAGTCACACCTCACTTTCTTAATATGGGCGCCTGAGATTCAGATGCAGGTTTTCATGCACACACAGCAGACTTTCTTACTCTGAGGCAGTGGTTCTCAACCTACATAATGCTGCCACCCTTTCATATAGCCCCTCATGTTGTGGTGATTATTTTTGCTCCTACTTCACAACTGTTATTGTGATACTATTATGAATTGTAAATATCTGTGCTTTCAGTTGGCCTTAGGTGACCCCTGTGAAAGGGTTGTTCAGTCCCCAAGGGGGTTGTGACTCACAGGTTGACAACCTCTGCTCTAAGGCATCTTCCAGCCCCACCTTATTTTTTGATGGAGGGTCTCTAATTGGGACTTGTGGCTCACCTATTTAGCTTGGTCTGGCTGACCAACAGGCCCAAGGATTTTCCTGCCTCTACCTCCTCAACACTGGGATTGCAAGCACTGGTATCATGGGCAGTTTTTTGTATGGATGCGGAGGATCAATCTTAGGTCCTCACATTTGTAAGGCAAGCACCTTAGCAGACAGGTTATCTCTCCAATCCCTTCTTTTTATTCAGTCTGGGGCTATGACACACGGAATAGTGCCAACTACATTCAGGGTAGGCCTTCTCTCTTCAGACCTTCAACAAACACCCTCGGAGTCACACTCAAAGGTGCCTGTCAGTGCCCTAAGTGTTTTATTTACTGATCCAATCAAGCAGACAACAGAAGCCAACCATCACAGCACATGTTCTTATTTTTTAATAAAACACAAATAATACCTCTTAACAAGCTCAGTATGGACAGGAGTGTCCTGGGTCTAATAAAGTATGTCTATCAAATACCAATAGCCAGCATCATTCTCTCTGGAGAGAAGTCCAGAATTTGACTCAGAGATGAAAACCACAATATAAGCTAATACCACCACTTCAGTCCAATTTTGCACTAGAGGTCCAATATAGTTAAGTAATAAAAATAAAATTATAAGCATTTAAAAAAGAATAAATAGCTGGGCAGTGGTGAAGTACACCTTTAATCTCAGCTCTTGGGAGGCAGAGACAGGTTGATCTCTTTGAGTTCAAGGCCAGCCTGGTTTACAGAGTGAGTTCCAGAACAGCTAGGGCTATTACATAAAGAAACCCTGTTAAAGCAAACAAACAATAACAAAAAAGCTATTATTTCTAGACTATTGTGCACATGGAAAAACAGCAATTTACACATAAATTATTGAACTCTATACATGAGAATTTTACTGGATACAAGGTAGATGAGCTAAAACTTTCATATCTATGCTTAAGCAACAAAGAATAAACATTGTAAAAGATATGCCATTAAAGTATGCCTTTAAAAAATGTCATATAGCCAGAAAGAAACCTAATAAAAGATCTCCATAAGGAAAATTTAAAAAATTGCCATGAGACATTGGAAATCTAGAGAATGTTTCTTAGTTTGTAGAATTGGTCCCATTTTTCAGACCCTTCCTATGTCAAGGCAACAGTTCAAGCATCCCTAGTGCCACTGCTCAGCACTGTTACAGCATTACTTCCCAAACAGAGAGGGCAATGTCAAGGAACCTCAACCACACTTTCTGTGTTCATTTATTGGAATAGAATTGGTGTTTCTAGAAATATATGTGGAATGAATATCAGGTCAGTGGAAAAACAATGTGTGTGTGTGTGTGTGTGTGTGTGTGTGTGTGTGTATGTGAACATACATATGTGGGTCATCAGGTATTTTTCCTTAACTGTTTTACCTCTATTGTATTTTACATTTTTTCAACAAGATCTCTCACTCAAGCTGAGGCCTGTCAGTTCTTCTAAGCTGGCTGATCAATGAGCTTCAGGAATCAGCCTTTCCCCTGATTCAGCAAAGCTAAGGTTGCTGACATGCACCGCCAGACTTACTTTTAAGTTTTAATTTATTTTAGTGTGCATTAATGTTTTGCCTGCATGTATATAAATGTACCATGCTGGGAGCCAGGGCTAAAGTCCCCACTGTTTTAAGCTATGCCATGAATTTGGGCAGTTTCCTTTTACTTAAGTCTCTTCCCAGACCACAGGTGACTCCCTTCAGGCAATTGACTGATAATAGATAGATTTCCATACTAACACACCCTGTTTAGCAAAACACCCTGTACCTGTGGAATTTCCCCACCCTATGTGTCTATGTGCACTTCCCCTTTTGAGTCCCTATTTAACTGCTAGCTGAAAAATGAAGTTTTGTGGCTTGATCAGAAAATTTTGTCTTGCTCCCATTTCTTTCCTGTTTCTTGCCCCCCCCATTTGTTTTGCCCCTTTTTTTCAGGTCCACATTGAAGACCCTACTGGCCAGGGCAGTACCACACGCATGCCTGGTGCTCATGGAAATTAGAAGTGGGCATTGGATCCCCTGGAACTTGAGCTACAAATGGCAGATCATTGTGAGCCACCATGTTAGTGCAGGTGATTGAATCTGGGACCTCTGCAAGAGTAGCAAGTACCCTAAACTGTTAAGCCCCCTCTCCAGCTTCATACTCAGCCTTTTCTCCTTGGCTTCTGGGTATCCTAATGGGCATCCTCATACTTGTGCAGACAGTCCTATACCAACTGAGCCATCTTCCCAGCCCAGACCTTTTTTTTCCAGGCTAGCTTTGAACTTACTAGGTTGCTGAGGTTGACCTTGAACTTTAGATCCTCCTACCTTACCTTCTGAATGCTAGCTTTATAGGTGTACACTACCATATCTAGCTTTCTGCAGTTCTGAGGATAAACACTCTACCAACTTAACTACATCACATAGCCTGGCAATAAATTAAAAAACAATAATGAAACAATAGGTCAGAAATGAGAACAAAGCAAAAGATATAAGACATGAATGAGAGAGCGCGCAAGAACAGGCTCTTTTTAACAATATACACATAAACAGACTAAAGAATGAAATATAAATCTCAACATCTGGACACAAACTCAGAGTCAACTTTCCTTGATTTTTTTCTTTTGCTTAAAAATGCATTCTGTGTGTATATGCTCACACATGCATATGCTGCAGCATGCATGTGGAAGTCAGAGGGCAGCCTGCAGGAGTTTCCTTCTACCGTGTGGATTGAACTCAGCTCTTCAGGCTGGTGATGAGCACCTTTCACTGCTAAGCCATCTCAGAGGCCCGGATTTTGCATCTTTTTAATTGACTATCAGATTAGTTATTAATCATTACGGTGTTGCAAATGGGTGGGATCATTTTAGAGCAGTTTTCTTTCCTAGGAAGGGGAAGACATATTCACTCTACTTCTCAGAAGCTCTCCTAAGAATGTACTAGAAGATAGCATAATCATGTTCCGAAGGGTGTTGTTCATAGCAGATCCAAAAATGAAATCATTCTAATGTTCATCAATAACAGATGGATAAATAAGCTGGAGTATATTTATTCCATGGATTCTATTCAGCTGTGAAGATAAATGTGTGCCAGATACATACAGTAGCACAGACAAGTCTAATGCATACATGTGATGGTGATTATGAATCCCTAAAGGATGCACACAGCTTGATTTAATTTGTATAAAATTTAAAAACAGGAAGAAGAAGACTCCACTGTATGTTTTAAAGAAGAACACACGTATTGTCAAACTACTAAGAAAATAAATAGGGACTGTTGGGATGGCTTAGTGGTTAGGTTCTTGCTGTACAAGTTTGGGGAGAAAAGTTCAGATCTTCAGAACCCATGTAATTCTGAGAGGGTGTTAATCCCTGCCTTAATTCCAGCCTTGGGAAATGAATGGAGAGGGAATCTTTAGAGCAAAGAAGCCATATTTTTGATCTCTGAGTTTTATTGAGAGACCCTGTCTCATTGAATAAGGAAGAAGAGCAATTAGGAATGAGTCCCAACATCAACCTCAGACCTCCACATGACTGAACATCAAGTTCACAACAAATGGATTGTGTGGGTTTATTTTTATTGTCAACTTGATACAGCCAAGTATCACCTAGGAGAAAGAAACCTTAGTTGAAGAATTTCCTGGATCAGATTGACCAGTTGGCATGTTGGGGGAGGGGAGGGATTGTCTTTACTGTTAACTGATGTAGGCGGGCCAAGCCCACTATGGAAGTACCGTTCCCAGGCAGGTTGCCCTGGACTGTGTAAGAAAGCTAACTGAACACTCTCTAAAATGAACCAGTAAGCAGTTTGCCTCTGTTTTCTGCTTCCTTTCTTGCTTGAGTTACAGCCCTAACTTCCCTCAATGATAGTCATCACCTAGAATTGTAAGCTGAAATAAACCCTTTCCTCCTCAAGTCAATTTTTTGGTCACTTTTATCACAGCAACAGAGAACGAAACTAAAACAGAAATTGGTACTGAGAATGAGGTTATTACTGTGATGGACTGGGCCATGTACATACATACACACACACACACACACACACACACACACACACACACACACACACACAACATA
>PVIH01021269.1:13530-30283 GCA_004025045.1 Sigmodon hispidus | reverse complement strand
GTATTTTCTTCTATTTCTTTAAGGCTTTTTTTCATATCTTCTTTTAGAGCTTCGATGATCATCAAAAAGGAATTTTTGGTGTTGCTTCCTTCTGTTTCCTCTTCATTGCTCAGTTCAGGTCTTGTATTTGTAAGATTGCCACTCTCTTCTGGAGTTACCATGTTGTCCTTTGTATTATTATGTAATTTTTTGCACTGACATTTGCCCATGGCTTCAGTGGTTCACGATTAGATGGGTCCTGGTCAGTTGTGGCACTCTGGTTTGTGTGCCTCCTGTCACCTCTCTGGTCAGGGTCTGATTCTGTCTTTCAGAGACCCCTGCAGTTGTTGGTTCGCTCAGTTCAAGGTCGTGTTGGGTAGCCGTGCATATTCCCTCAGCAGGAGCTGTGAGTGTAGTGATGGGCAGAGTTTACCTGCCCCTGCTCCAGAGTGTGCTGGGACTCTGCAGACAGCACTTGGTCCCGGGAGTGGAACCGAAAGTGATGGGAGCTCAACTCTCCCTCCCAGGCTGGGATATAGGCGCTGAGGCCTGATGTCCCCTCCTCACCTCTGGTCGTGGTCTGAATCTGCCCTTCAGAGACCCATGTAGTTGGTTAGCTCAGTTTGAGGTCATGGCGGGGAGCCGTGCAATTTCCCTCAGCAGGAGCTGTGGATGTGTTCAGGGGCAGAGTTTACCTGCCCCTGCTCCAGAGTGTGCTGAGATTCTGCAGACCAGAAGACATTCTTATTGGGGAATGATGGGATATCTCTTGATTTCTAAATTGTCAGATGCCTACTGAGTGCTAGCTAAGCTTACAGTTAAGCCATTCTAAGGACATTGGTATGGTCTCATTAGATATTTCTGCACACAAATGAGTAATGTCTGCCCAGATAGAATTGGTGAAAGAATTAATTCAAACTGTGAAACCATTAAAAGGGGCACAGGATTATAATTCTGTGCCTATAAGCATTGTTTCAAGAATGTTTCATTCTCTGTTATATTTAGAAAGTCAAATCTCAATCTCTGACATCTCAGATTATTCCTAGCACCCCTTAACATATGCCATCTTATAAAGCAATTTAAAATAGCATGTATACTAAATTTGCAATGCCTTACCTCAATCACCTACATCATTCACATAAAGATATATTTGTATTCATATATTGGACTTGGTCCAGTGATTTATTTTCTTAGTATGTCCAGTTCTTGATCATGACAACTTTGAAGTTTTATAGTTCAAATGTCTCTGTTTACAGCGTAATGGGGTGTTTAATATTGTCCTTAGGGAGCATATGTACTTTCAGGGGTGACATTTCAGAATGAAGTACATTAATAAAAGTGTTCAACACAAAGCATTCTTTTCCTGTCACAAGTACTTACTACATTGTCTATAATTCATGGGATTGAGTTCTTTTCCCAGACCAGATTAAGATATACTTTTACATCTACCAGATACTAATATAGTATATTAAAAAGTTAAAGTACCTCTGAATTTCACTAAGAAAGGATGAAAACTGTGGCAGTTATAAATATTTTGCTGTAGACTCCTCTGTGGTAGTTGTTCACTATTGAATTCAGTTTCTGTGGAATGTTGATAATTTGCTACTGCTAACTTGAATGCAATCTCTATTTCAGTAAATACTCTGATTTATATTGATTCATGAGTTCCACATGTTAACTGACAGTGAATATAGACTATATTAACTTTATTAACAATGTAATTGGTACAGTGTATTTAAACAAATGGGACTTTCAGTTTAGAAATTTGGCTACTGAGATATGCTACTCTGTGGTGGGAATATTCTCTGTATGCTGTAAATAAAGGAGCTGTTTTGGCCTATGTGGGCACCATAGAAGTGAGTGGAGGATCAGAGTACAGACAGGTAGAAGGTAGGTGGAGTTATTCAGTCTCCATCTGACCCCCGAAGAAGAGACATGTAATGAATCCAGGAGAGCCACGGGCTGGGCCACCTGACAGGGAGAATATTAAGATGAACGAGCTTGCTAGTAATATGATTGAGACATAGGTCAAACAGTATGAAGTTAATATAAGCATCTGATTCATTTCTTTGGGGGCCAGAAATTTTCTACAACACTACTCCTATTGGATGAATAGAAGTTATTAGTATATACCAGATACTTTTTATTATGAATAAAGTCATATTTTTCATCCATGTATCTCCTTGGTCGGACTCCCTTCCCCCTCCCGACCCTCCCATTTACTCACTCTTTTCCCCATCATTTTGTCTCCTCCCCAGCAAGTGCAGGAGGTCCCAAGGTCCCCAGGTGGCTTAGATCAGCATCTACTCCAGGCAGATCCACTTTCCTCACCACAACTAGACTGGGTCAGGTATTCCTCTGGAGGTAGTGGACTCCAAGGTGCTGGTCCAAGGTGTTTTAGATCCCAACGTGTTCATTGGTTGTGGTTTGCAGCTTGGACATGCTTAACTTTTTGTTTTAAAGTCCACTAATGAATGAGTACATCTCCTGCTTATCTTTCTGGGTTTGTGATACCTCACTCAGGAGGATATTCTATCCATTTGCCTGAAAATTTAAGGGTATCATTTTTCTTACTGCTGAGTAGTGCTCCATTGTGTAGATATACCACAGTTTGTTAATCCATTCTTCAGTTGAGGGACAGTTAGGTTGTTTCCAGGTTCTTGCTATTATGAACACTGCTGCTATGAACATAGTTGAGCTAATGCCTTTGGGATGTGAATGTGCATCTTTAGGGTATATGCCCAATAGTGATATTGCTGAGTCTTTGGGGAGATTGATTCTCAGTTTTCTGAGGAACTGCCACACTACATTCCAGAGTGACTAAACAAGCTTACACTCCCACCAACAATGGAGGAGTGTTCCCCTTGCTCCGCATCCTCTCCAACATAGGCTGTCATCTGTGCCTTTTATCTTAGCCAATCTAACAGGTGTTAGGTGGTATCTCAAAGTTGTTTTGATTTGCGTTTCTCTGATAGCTAAAGATGTTGAGCACTTTTTCAAGTGCCTTTTAGCCATTTGTGATTTCTTGTGCTGAGAATTCCCTTTTTAGTTCTGAACCCCATTTTTGACTGGGTTATTCAAGGTTTTGGGCTCTTGTTTCTTGAGTTCTCTTTATATTTTAGAGATCAGTCCTCTGTCACTTGTAGGGTTGGTGAAAATCTTTTCCCATTCTATGGACTGTCATTTTATCTTATGGACTGTATCTTTGGCTTTACAGAAGCTTCTTAGTTTCACAAGGTCCCACTTACTGATTATTGTTCTGAGTGTCTGTGCTACTGGTGTTATATTTGGCAAGTGGTCACCTGTGCCAATTAATTGGAGGGTGTTTTACACTTTCTTTTCTATCAGGTTTAGTGTGGCTGGGTTTATGTTGAGGTCTTTGATCCACTTGGATTTGAGTTTTGTGCAGGGTGATAGGCTTGGATCAATTTGCAATTTTCTACACACTACCATCTCAAAATTTGCTACTGGGATATGCTACTTACTCCTCTTGGATAAATGAAAGTCATTAATATACACCAGATATTTTATAAGATATATGTATTGATGTTATTGCTGGCTTTAGAAATGTATTGGGGAATGAGTACATTTCACTTATCTTCCAATTTGTTTTTATTCTTACAATGGAAAATATCAAAAAGAAATGATTAGTATAAAATATGTCTCATTGCTTTGTCTGTTTTATTGAAGAAAAATAACTACTCTGACAAAAAGTTTATATCTTGTGTTGGTTTTCTATTACTTTTGTAATAAGTTATAGCAATGTTTTAAGACAATACAAAATATTATTTTACATTTCTGAAAGGCAGAAGGCAAAAATTGGCTCAACTATACTAAAACTCTAAGTTAGGCTATCATTCCTCCTGGAGGCTCTACAGGACAATCTGTTTCTTTGTGTGTCCCCTCATTGAGCATGTCTTCATTCCTTCACTGAGTGACTTTCCCTCTATCCTCAAAGTCAGAAGAACATAGAACTTTCATATAAGTCTTTCATTCTCTGTAACTTCAACCACATCATGCTTCAACCAAAGTGTGTCTCCTGACTGTGACCCTGCATGCCAACTCTGAGATCTGTGATTGCATTGAGCATACTTGGATTACCTAGAATTATCTTAACTCTGTCCTTAATCAAATCTACAGTCCCTGAACATAAAGAAACACAGTTTCTAGAGATAAATATGTAATCATCCTTTGGAAGAAATATTTTTTGCCTGCTACAGCACCCATACTGTTTTTGTTTGACCGTAAATAAGGTATGTTCTAAAGCACATAATCACTAGCATTTGACCGAAATTTGACGATTTAGATCTATTTTTCCATTCAACAACTTTTCATTTGGAGTCTAATATGTGACAAGTAATGTTTAAAATAAGGAATAATTAAAGATACTTTGCTCTGTGGTGATTTCTATTCTATGAAGAGGAGGCATAAATTAAAATTGTTAAAATATGAATAATGTCATAAGTATATTGTGATAGGAATAAAATACTCTAGGACTAATAATAGCCAAGTGTAATGGTACATGTAGCCTGGGTTTTTTTTTTTAATTTTCTCACTTTGAGTAGTATTGACCTCTGTGAAGAAGCAATAATAATGGATTGAATATTAGCTCAAAAAGAGATGTATGTTTAAAAAACTTCTGATTGGAATAACAAAAGACTGTAATTAATTTGACACTTTAAATTTCTATATGACAAAATTGAAAGCAAATATAAAGTGTAAATTGAAACTAGGAATGGCACCAAAGAGAAACTACCAACTGACTTTTAAGTTATGATGATTCAGTGTTAGAGAGATGATGGCTCAGCTGTTCATCAGGAGGGTCAGTGACTGCAAATCTTTGACACACACAAAACATAAGTAACTCTTTAAAATATTTTCTTCTTTTTTTGCTTCAGAAAATACTTTAGCATAGTTTCCTTTAATGTCTTTCCCAATGTACTGATTACCCCTCTGATTTGCCTGTTCTCTCGTTTCATGAGTCACTAAACACTCAATCTTATTAAAATGTTCAGTGTATTCAAATTTTTCTTTTATTATCTCTAAGTCATAATCTTTCTGTATGATCTTGTATGAAAATAATATATTCATAGACATAATTAAATTATAGATTTGAGATGAGATCTTCCTGGGTATTTGGAAGTCTCTAATTTAAATCATGAGTGTCATTAAGAGACAGGACAAGAGAAGTCATGGAGAAGCATCAGAATGAAAGGGAAAGAACACATGATCCACCCATAAGGCAAAGAATGTCAGTTTTCCAGATGGTTACCAATAGCTTAGGGAGAGGTATGGGATAGATTGTTCCTCCTATGTTCCAGAATAATTTAAACCTATAGATATCATGATTTGAGATTTCAAATCTCTACTCCTGTAAAAGAGTAAGTTGTTTCAAATTACCTCTGGCATAATACTGTTTATAGCAGCCAAGGGTTACCAAGACAAAGAGTATTTGAACCAAGACTTACTTGAACTGAAAATTTAGAGATATATGAAACACTGTGGACAAAGCTGATTCACTCTACTGGACAAATGATAGCAACGGGGCAGCATGACACACACAAAGAAAGAAAGAACTAGTTATATTAAAGATAATTTCAAAACTATAGTTTAGACCAGATATAAGAAGATCCTTGAGTTTTTATAATAAATTATTGTGATTTTATTCTGTACAAATGTTATGCTAATCATGTTGTACGTAAAACTGTGATTTATTTATTTATTTTAATTTAAAAGGTTTTTTAACATACTCACAGTTCCCCTACTCTCCCCTGTTCCCACTTATCCCCCAGCTTCCCCCTTCCCTTCATCTTTTCCTCAGAGAGGGTAAGGATTCCCAGATTGAATGAGTTCAGTCTAGCATATCCAGTTGAGGTAGGACCAAGCCCCTCTGCCCAGTATCAAGGCTGACCAAGGTGTTCCTATGTAGGGAATAAGCTCTAAAAATTTAGTTCATGCAATATGAATGAATTCTGGTGCCATTGCCAGGGGTCCACAATCTACCTATGCCAAAGTTGATTTTATATGACATGTTTTAGTTAATTCATCACACAACAATTCTTTATTAGAAGAAAGTAGTTGTGATATGATTGCATTGTATCATAAAATATGATGTTTATATTCAGACACAGTGAAAATTATAATGTAGCTAAAGGTGTTTTCTAAGAAATGTTGGCCTTTTCCTAAACTCAAAAATAGATTGTGTCCTTCTACTCCTCCAGGAACACCTTTCTTTTGTCTTTGAACATATAAAATCTGTCTTGTTCAGATGCTTGTGTAGCATTGTCTGATGTCAAAGATGCGCTCTGATGATCTTACAACATAACATTACCTTAACTGAGACAAGAGACCAAAGATAATACGAAAAATTCATAGAAAACCCTAAAATTCTTACTTGTTTACCAATGGTGTAAACTAACAATTAAAATGAGTAAAGCTTAGTTCTACATCCCCTAGTGGTCACAGCTAGAAAGTCATACAGTTTTATCAAAAAAGAATGAATAAAATAAACCAGAAATAATGAATGGCTTGTTCTACCCTTTAATATGAGTTCTAATACTTCACAGAACTGCTTAAAATAAGAAACTTTAGCACAAAGTCAAATATTTAGGAACAGTATACACATTGCTAAGTAAAATGTCTTCAGTAAAACAAAATTGGAGAATGCAGGGTTTTTTTTAATGTTATGCATAAATTCAGCCTCAAGCCTTCATAGCTTTCTCATTTTTCTCATACTTTCCCTGTCTTGAGTCCCTAAAATCCTGCTTTCTCTCTCTGTTTCCAATAAGAGCTAAGCTGTAACACCATATTCTTTTCTGACATCATCTTGCCTGTCATTCAGGAAAGCTGCCCTCAGATTAATATAATTACTGACAATTGAATGTTTCTCCTCTACTTTTCTTTTTCCAATAGGGCTAATCATACATGTCAGGAAAAGAAGGTTCCTAACAAATAACAATGTTCTGGTCTACTCATCATGTATCTCCTTAAAACTTTTCAGTCATCTGTCAATGGGACATATTGTTTATTTGTATGTCCAGGAGCAATTCCTATTTTTGGAATCAATGATCCTTAAATTTTTCTCAATGTCTTTAAAGGGCACTTCAAGTTTAGTCATGGTCATGTGCTTCAGGCTTTGTCTTTCCTTTTATTATTATTATTTTTTAAAAAGTCTTTTTTTTCCCATGTATTCCCCCCTGCTTGCCCTCCCTTCTCTCCTCCAAATCCCTCCCAGTCTGCCTTCAGCCTACCCTCTCCCCAACCCCTCCCAAAAAAAGGGCAAGAAGTCCCAAGGTGGGTCAGCTCAGCCTGGAGCATCTACTCCAGGCAAGTCT
This sequence comes from Sigmodon hispidus, assembly GCA_004025045.1. Taxonomy (NCBI): domain Eukaryota; kingdom Metazoa; phylum Chordata; class Mammalia; order Rodentia; family Cricetidae; genus Sigmodon; species Sigmodon hispidus. Next base: position 22,970 of record PVIH01021269.1, on the reverse strand, counting down.
GATTTCCTCATCCCAATATCAGCACTGGGTTAGGCTCCTATGCATGCATTGGAATCCAAGGTGTCAGCCCATGCTCAGGAACACAATCTGATCCCACCCCTCGAGGCTCCACATACTGCCCATGTCAATTGACAGTTGCCTACCATTGAGGTGCCTAGCTCCTTTTTCTAGTGGTTGTTCTTGATTCAGTGAGCTCCCCAGAGCTCCAGCCAGCCATCTCTGTGGGACTTCTGTTCATAATCCTTAATCCCTTGCTCATACAGACTCTCCTCCCCCAAATCTCAGCTGGATCAGGAGCTCTGCCCAGTGCTCAGCCATGAATCTCTGGCTCTATTCATTGTTGAATGTAGATTCTATGATGACACTTAAGGTAGTAATTCATTTGATTATAGGGGAAGTCCTGTCTAGGTACCCCCTCCACTATTGGTTGGAGACCTAGCCAGGGACACCCTGTGAGTTTTTGGCAGTTTCCCTAGCACCTGGTCTCTTTCCAACCCCACTTATTGGCTTCCTCTATTAAAATTTCTATCTCTTTTGTTGTCCCTTTTTGTTGCTCCTCTCATTCATTAGCAGCTTTGTACACAGTGAGAATCCAATCAGGTTATTCCTGTAAATAAAATCTTAGATTGTTCAGTAATAGTTAGTTATTGGTTGCTTCCATAATAACATAAAATCAAAAATTTCTATTCACTAAAACTATGTCATCCTGGGAAGTTCATTTTGAAAGATATTGTTATTCTTTACATGTAAAACAGTGACTTTCCTCTTTCATTCCTACTCTCCAGGGTGAGATTAGAAATAAAATATTTGAATCCCAACCTGTGTTCATATTGGAGTAATATAATATTCCACCAAACATACATTAATTTTTTTGTAGGGAAGAAAAACATGTTCCTTAAAGAAAATTTGTGTGTATTCTACTCCCATGTAGTCAATCTCAATAATTCTAAGTTTAAAATTAACTTCTGAGTAAGTATAATCTGGGGAATCACATTCAAGGACGTTCTGGATTACATATGAAAACCCTGTTTCACAAACAAACAAACAAGAAAAAAGCAAAGCATGCCCAAGCTGCAAGCCACAACCACTGAACAGCTTGGGATCAGAAACACCTTGGACTGACTCCTTGGATCCCACTCCCTCTAGAGGAACACCTGACTCAGTCTTGAGGTTGGGGGGAGAAAACTGGATCTGCCAGGAGTGGAGGCTGAACTAAGCAATATTGGGACAGTGGGACCTTGGAACTGCCAGCCGCCTGCACAGGGAGAGGATGAGGAGTTGTGGAGAAGAGAAAATGACCTGATGTGGTGGGAGTGGGAAGGGACCTTGAATAAGGATATACAAGGATTAAAAAAAAAAAAAAAAAAAAAAAGCCTACATAATCTTTACTCTGTATCTGCCAAGTAGAAGCACCAGGACTTCTGTTTAATTTATTAAGCACCCTTTATATTAGTCTATGAGTTGTAAACCATGATGAAATTATACAATCAGCTCAGATTTTTACTGGAATTGAGGTGGGGTACATTTGCTACACAATCTTTAAACAGTAGAAACAAATATCACTTGATTATATAGCTTTGCACCTAAATAGCCTGATAAAGCATTGACACAACAAAGAAAGCCATTGAAATAAGGTTGATGCTGGGAAAGTCGTTACATGGAGGATTTAAGTCAATATATAATGCTGAACATTAATTTTAAAGAGCTTTTCCAAAGACATTTATTGGAATGTTCAAAATTGTCCACTTCAAGCAGTCTCAAAGTTCTTGCCTTTTCTAGCATCTAGAGGCTGCCTGGTCCCTTTCCTTTGTTTGTACTCAGCAGTGGTCAAACAGGCTTTGCTTTATGATGTTGTCTGATATGCTATATGAGAGCCATGGACCCCTTTCTGTCCTGACTGCTTTTCTTACAAACTCTGATATTTTCCTTTATTCAGTTCCTATGTGCATAATTCTGAGAAATAAAAATAAAAGTAATAAAGTGGTTACATTCTTGGCTCTGGCTTATTGGCAGCCAAAGATTTAATGTATTTTAATAAATACATAGTGACCATATACTAAATATTATAGATTACAGTAATCATCATAAGAAGTTATTCTTAAGAAATTGCTGACCCCCTTAAAATTTTGTAACATAAATTGTCAGTTTAGATCCAGATTTACACAGAGAATGTTCTTCAAAGATTTCCCAAAGGTTTAAGGGCCACACCTCAGATTTATAGCAATGAAAACAGAAATGAATCTGTTGGGGTGGGAGGACCAAGCTATGAGAAGTGATGAATGCCCAGCCAAGTTTCCAGAAACTGATTTATAAAACAGAATGTTGATTCATTAAATTAAATTGGAGATGAATCTGGTAAGATAACCCACATCCATCATTTGAACAGGGCACTCCCTCTTAATGAATAAGTCCATCAGAGACTAAATTGCAAATCAAAAGAACTCTCCACAGGGGGAATTAGTGAAAAGGGAAGCTATATATAAGGAGCCTCCCCCCCCCACAACACAGTTTGCTAAATTTGTTCTTCATTGTAAAACTTTTGTGAAGAACTGACAATGGAATGACATTGCCCTTGGGCAGTGTTTGCCCTTCAGGTAACTTTTGTCTTTTTGCTTTTCAAACACATTCTTGTTTTAAGAAGACAAATACTTACTTAGGTCATAGTTACTTTGTGTTTATTAAATTTATTCTAAAGTTCTTTTAGGATATATAGTAGACAATCCAGTTTTATAAAGATCTGAGAATTACCTTAACCTCATTAGCTGTCCTTATATAAACTTCAGTGCTGTGTTTTTTTCCTGATAAATATGCATGTCTGTTTCAACTAAATGGTTATTAATTTTAGTTTTCAAGAGGTGACAGTTTTTCCTATTCAACACACACAAACACACACACACACACACACACACACACACACACACACACACACACAAGCTCCAGAGGAAAGGGAAACCAAGCAAGAAGGTCTTCTATGGAAGCTTTCAGTCAAATCTGAGCAACAAGTGCAAATAATTATGGGAAGAATCAAGAAATCATGAAGCAATCTTAAAGAATCTACATGAAGAAAAGCCCGTGGCATATTTAAAAAAAAGTGACATGGATTCTAATGAAAAACTTCATGGAGTACATTTAAAAGCTCTTCTCTGCAAATTCTGTTATGAAGGAAAAAAACTATATTCCTCCAGATCTCATATATAATTGGAATCATGACTACCCCACATTAGCTGTGTCTCTTATCTTTTCTGGATTTGAGACATGATTTGACCATTACAGGTCTTTGATTAGTAGAAACCAGATATTGATAATGGATAGTTTTTGGTCTCATGATAAAACATATTTAATGAAACAAGTGTTTATTTTGTCTTACAGCTCTAGGGCACAGTCTGTTGTGGCAGGGACGCCAGAAAAGGACAGTTGTGAGGTAGCTGGTCATATGGCACCCATAGTCAGAAATCCACGAGTGATAAATACTGGTGTTCAGCTTGCTTTTTATTCAATCAAGACCACACTAATGTAATGGTGCTGTCAACATTAAAGTTGAATTCTCTGAGTTCTGAAAATCCCACCACCAGAGATGCCTGGAGGCTTGTCTCCTAGGGTGACTGTAGATCCTAGCAAGGTGACAATATTAAACATTACAGATGACATAAAACAACAAATGGAAAAATATATAGGCCCTTTACTTTATGTCTTTTGATAATTCACATAAGCTCTGGGCTACCTGAATATATGAAATTCTCTATAGTATATGGTTTCCCTTATAGATACTCTTTTGTGGTATTCTAATTAGTAAAAAACTCAATAGCTGATATTTCAAAAAATAATTAAGTGACAAGATCTTAATGTACTACAATACTTTTATCCAATGAAATTGACTAAGCTATTATGTTTTCATGGTTGCTATGTAAACAAAGGTAAAGACTTCTCACTGCATTAAGTGTGTATGTATTCGTGTTGGTTTTCCTGAGAACTTCTTTCAACATTCTTCCAAGTTCTTGGTATATAAAACATCACTTACTGGCTTCACATAAATTGTCCCTGAACCATTCCTATTAGTTCATAATAGCTATCTTCTGCATACATACAAAAGAGAAAATTGTGACTCTACTCAAGCTCTTTTACTATCTGGAGTAGTTTACAACTGAGAGTAAACTGGAACATTATCAATGACTATCTTGAATATCTCATTGTATACTTTCTTGTAATAACACATACTGCCTGCTAGTCAAGTATGTGTCCAAGAATCTGATGGCAAAGGGGTGAGTAGACCTGTTTAGGTTTAAGCTATAGGGGCTTCCTAAGATGTAAAAAACAAAAAATAGTAACAATGATACCAGGCTGATAAGAGGCACTGTAAAAAAAAAATTCAAGTGGGATTTTGTTTTAATTTAGTCTAAAATAGAAGGCCACTGTTCTTTATAATTGGTAAGACCTTCAAAGACAGGACTGTGGTTTGGCATGGATTTGGAGTTGTATGACATATTTGACTTCTAATTTACCTTACTACTAACTGTGACTTCAGGAAAGTGACTTATTCCTTCACCACTACACTAGTTTTCTCTTTTTTTCCACAGGAAAAAAACAATTGTAGGTTTTTGTAATTATAATGATGATTAAGTTTTATCATATGTATGATACTAGAATAATTCCTGACAGAACAACAAAACTAACAATGGGGTCTAATATTAAAAAGGAAAAGTACTATTTGCTGGTAGCAGAAATAATTCTATATGTAAATGAGTTCATAAACTCTTTTTCTGTCTTAAGACAACTCTAGCTATTCCTGAAGAACAATTTTCAAATGGAGAGACATTTGGGGGACTTGTATCTAAACCATTGTATCCTGAAAAAGTATGTGAATTTCCATCTACCACTGCAGTTGAGAAATTTCTCTCATTAAGAATAATATGGTTTCATACAAGTGTAAGGGGTATTATATACCCATTAATATCTTTGTTTTGCTTTTTGAGATAAGGTCTCACTATGTAGCAGTTGGTCTGGAACTTGCTATGTACACCACATTAGTCACAAACTCAGATTCACCTGCCTCTACCCCTGTAGTGTTGTGATACCCCTAGTCACACTAATAAATTAATGAAATAAACAGTACATTTCTGTTCATCTGGGATTAATATGTGGAAGCAAATTGATATATAAGTATAATGACTTATATATAATGATCTTATGCAATAAATTTATATATATGAATACTTGGTCCCTAGTTGGTAGAATGTTTGAAAGAATAAGAGATGTGGCCTCATACAAAATGATGTGCTACTTGTGATGTGCTTTAAGCTACAAAAGTCTCATTCTGTTCCCAGTGTGCACTATGCTACTGCTTGAGTTTAGAGATGTGAGCTTTCAGTGGTTCCTGCCACCAAGTTTTCACTCCATTGCCATTGACTGTAACCCTTGGACATTGCAAACCCAATTAAATGCTTTCTTTTATAAACTTACCTTGGTTTTGTCCAGCTATAGAAAAATAACCAAGATAATATGTAGCATGAAGTTTCTGGCCCCAGACTAGCCCCAAGATCTGAACCAGCAGTCCCAAAGTCTCAAAGAAACACAGAAGCTTGTATTAATTTTATGCTGATTGACCTCTGGCTCAGACATATTACTATCTAACTCTTTCTTTTTATCTCAATTTATTTCCATTCATCCATTTAGCCATGCAGCTCGGTACCTTTTTCTCAGATCAGCATTTCAACTTCTTTCCTTTGCATCTATTGGTGTCTCACCTGATATCTCTCTGGCATCTCTGCTCTGCTCTTCCTGTTCCCAAAGTTTTCTTACTCTGGTAGACCTGCCTGTACTTCTTGTCTGCCTTCTGGCCAGTCAGCTTTTTACTAAACCAGTAGGAGGAACAGATATTCACAATATATCCGAACATAATCCCACTACAAAAATATGTATACATATAAGCACAGATAAATATATCTTTTAACCTACCCATTAACACAACAGAATAGTTGTTTATTTGGATAAATTTTTTTGAATGGGAATTTAAATATGTTTTGTGCTTGTTTAGAGTGTATGTAATTGTCTCAAGATTTAATCAAGTATGCTTAGGCTATAGGCTCACTTAACAAACCTCTGATGTATATCAGTTACATTTACTAAAATGCAAGAAAGAAAGTGGAGTCTTAAAAGATTCCCCCCTCCTATAAGGACAGCTAATGTTAGAACTATTTGAGTGGAAGAAGTCAGGTAGAATCAGAATTATTAAAGTAGTAGTATTACTTAATCCAACTTTATGTATCTGTATGTTTGTTAGTGTGTGTGTTTTCAATACATTTACATTCCCAAGTGCTAAGAACTTTAAATTTTTCTATAACCAATGTATTATTCACCTATGCTTCCTTATGAATTTTTCAGGGAAGACTAAATAAAGTAGTTCAATTTGTGGGCCATGTAATTACTCAAAGTGGTAGCTGTAGTGATTGTACTATCCCAGATAGAACATGGGTCTCTCATTTGACTACCACCATTTTTTCTTTTCTTACTACTACTATCTTCTGAAAAATAGTTTTTAATTTCTCTTATTAACATAATTAACATAATTCTTAAGGAATTTGACAAATGTTGTGCAACTTCTTTTAAATAAAACTGGTTTATGTACATGCATTTGACAGGAACAAGTTCCATATATATTTTAGAAGATTCATCTGTTCCATAAATGGAGTCTTGGATACCAGGCACAAAACTGCAATATTAGGCAAAATTTCAGCACAATGGATAGAAAGTGAACACAAAATCCACCTCTAGCTGAAAAGTTATTCACAAATGATAAGTAAGAAAATCAACAAGATTCTAGGACAGGACACATGTTCAGGAATAATTGGATAACTAAATTAAATTTCTTGTTTTTAGTGTCTTTGTTTCATTTGTTTTTTGTGTTTTTAAGGGAGAATAAGAATATGAAGTTAGAAAGAAGGAGGATCTAGGCCAAGTTGAGGATGTGAAATAATAGCATATGAAATACTTAAGAATAAAATAATAAATATTTGTTTTTCTCACATGTTGGTAGAGTTACAAAAAATATTACTTTTGTGTTGCTTTTTCATTTGACACTATCCAAAAACTATTTTAAGCTTAAAATAAGAAAATGTGCCTGATAATCAACTCCACGTAGCTCAAGAACTGCAACATAAGCTCTGATGCAGTGAACTAATTAAAAATAAAGTTGGAGATCTACCTGAATTTATTGACATGGGAAAGGAGCCTTTGAACAGAACCCTGGTTATGCAGTCTCTGAGACCAACAATTGACCAATAAGACCTTAAAAAACTATAAAGCTTCTAGACCACAAAAGATACATCATTATTGAAGTTTACAGGCTGCCTAAAAAATGGGAAAATTATTTACCAGCTATCCATCTGTCAGATGGTTACTATCTAAACTATAGAAAGAAATCAAAAAGCTAAAGATCAAGGAAATAAATAACTAAATTTTAATAATGGAGCTGAAACTAATAGTTTTCAAAAGATGAAATTAAATGGCTGAGAAACATTTTTTGAAATACTCAACATTCTTAGCCATTGGGTTAATTCAAATTAAAACTACTTTGAGGTTTCATTTTACCCCAATCAGAATGGCTAAGGTCAATTGTTGAATATCTATGCTATTTCCATATTCTGGCTATTGTGTAAAGAACAGCAATAAACATAGATAGGTAAATGTTTCTATAGTAGGTGATGGATTCATTTGAGTATAGTCCCAAGAGTGGTAAGCTGGAACATGTGGTAGATCTATTTCTAGCTTTTGAGTATATGATAAAATGTATTATATAAAAGAATATGAAAAAATATACTAATTTCCAAGTGGTTTCAGCAGTTTGCACTTCTACCACGGGTGAATAAATATTCTCCTAAGTCTATGTCCGCATTTGTCATCATTTGAACTGATGAATGCATAATAAAAATGTGGTACATTTACCCAATGGAATATTGTTCAGCTATTAAGAAAATGAAATTATAAAAAAAAATCTAGAGTGCTGGAGAGATGGCTCAGCAGTTAAGAGCACTGACTGTTCTTCCAGAGGACCTGAGTTTGATTCCCAGCATCCACATGGCAGCTAACAACTGTCAGTAATTCCAAGATCTGACACACTTACACAGTTATACATGCAGATAAAACTCCAGTTCACATAAAATAACAAAATAAATATTTTTTTAAAAATTTAGTCAATTGGATGGAGCTAGAAATAATCTCAATGAGGTAACCCAGACATAGAAAGGCAAGTGTATCATATTTTCTACTATTTTTTTAAAAAAATTATGTTTAAAACTGCCTAAATTAAATTTAGAATCCATCCTAATATAATCCACAGAATCCACAGAATAATCTTAAAACACATAACACTCTAATAGCTTTCAAACGTACTAAGTGTACCTCACAGAAAGGAAGAAGAAATCTGAAGTCAATTAGCCGCTGTGGGGATCTAGAACTGTAGCGAAAGTTTCACCATCAAAGGAGCTACAATTAAAAAAAATCTACAACTTTTGGTTTCCTGAGATTTTAAGCATTCAGATTCACAGAGAGAGGGGGTAGGGCAAGGAAAGGTGGGAGGCTTTGTAGCTAAATTCAGGTATCTAGGAAGAAGTATAAAACATATATTCATTCCTATATTTTAATTACAGGATTATAAATTGTACCCTAGAAACAGCCCCAAATATAGTATAGCTTATCAAGATGGATCATTTGCAAATTACATAGACATAGGCACCTATAATTTTATATATGTATATATTATACTGTTCTAATGTATTTTTATTTTAGCAATGTTTAACAATGTACCTAAGTAGTTATATCTAAACTAATATAAATTGGTTGCCTAACCCAATAACAACAGATGAGTCATTTTTAAAAGACTTTAAAATCTTAGCTGAAAATTAGAAATCTAGCTTAGCAATGACATATTATATGCAAAGAAAATGAATTGGGCACTTGAAGCTTAGCCCTTCTCAGCTTCTCTTGAAATGATTTTGCCAGGAATTGGCATAACATTGAATTCACTGATAAGAAAAGCAACCAATTTTCATTAAATAAGTATATTTAAATTTAAAATATATTTAAGATTTCAAGTAACAAAGGGAAAGCCTTCCTCAAAGGTTTAAAAGTAACAGAAAGCCTTAAAGAAAATGTCAACTAATAGCAAATTAAATCAAATCTCAATGTCTATTCTCACTATTTAGTTATCTGATTGTAGTTACATCACAGTTAAAATAATGTGTTCCTTCCTTTCAAGAAAAATCTTGTTTTTATATGCATAAAATGGTACCTTTTGCCTCTTTCATTTCCCACTTGTAAAAAATTGATAACATATCTTGTAGAGGAGACTAAATTATATCTGCTCTTGTTTGTTTAAAAGCCTTTACCATTCCTAGGGCTCTCTCTCTCTCTCTCTCTCTCTCTCTCTCTCTCTCTCTCTCTCTCTC